>JARJEB010009195.1:0-21081 GCA_030264535.1 Liometoxenus newtonarum | reverse complement strand
GTAACAAACGTCAAATGCCATAACCTCGACATTGTTCATTTATTATTACAATTTTGATTAAATTAAATGGCGTTCGGAGATAAAATAGTATATATCATTCAGTGTATAAGTGACTTTGTGTTGCAAGTAGGAATTGTCCGACTCGCTGCGCTCGTCGGTCAACCGTTCCTACTCGCCAAACAAAGTGTCACTTATACGCTTAATGATATAATCTACTATTATAAATCTTAAAATGTTCATTTTTTTTTAAATTTTGAACCGTTCATAGAAAAAATAGTGTACGCAACTTTTGCGGAAAGTGTGCGTGCCCTCACTTTCCGCACGCATCGCGTAAATTACTATTATCAAGATAATGTTTCTCTTCCAATCTTTTATTCAATTTTGGGACATTTCTATTTCAATTTCTCTTCCTGTGAGTCGTCAGTGGGAAGATTGAAAACATAAAAGGAAAGAAACGTGAAAAGTGTATCCAAAAAGCAAAAAGATATCAAAGTAGTGCGCTCACATACTAAAATTTGCATGGCAAAGAGACGCGTGCGGGTCAAAGGTTTCTACTTCCTTTACACATCCTACGTACACATCTTTTGCCATTGTGTAATGCTGTAATACTATGTAGGAAGGAGTATAAGTAGCACAGAGTTGTTGCGGAAAAAACTTAGAAGTTGACGCGATTCGATATGTACCAAACCTACCAACAACTCCATTGAGTTCAATCGCTATACCGAAGCTCTTATCATTTCGATGGTTTATTCAGGACGCGAAGACGCGAACGCCAAGTGGATACGGATTGTTCAATGTTGAACAAATACAAACACAAAATGAAAGAAACCAGAATACAAAGGTATGAAGAGATAAAGAGGCAAATGCAAAAAAACTGAAACCCGCAACAATAACAAAGCAGTAAATATTAGAGTGAATAGTTTTTTGTGTACTTACGAAAGTAAATGTTAATCAAGTGGTTGCTTACCTAGAACAAAAAGAAAATAATTAATATGTTGAAAATATAATCAAAAATAAATAAGTATACGCCTGCCCTGCCGACGAAGTGGGGGAATTGTTGATTTAATTATAAAAGGTTTGCTTTAAGTACATGAAAATTTGGGTCAAATTGAAATGTTCAAAAAGGTATACACAAAAAGGTATCATGAAGTTGTTTTTGGTTGCTTTTTCACTAAATTTTGGAGAGTACGACGGGTTTTAATATAGTAATTTCGGTTTTAATGGTACGTCTAAAACGAAATTAGAATTTAAATTAAAATGTAGATTTTCAACGAAGGAATTCGACGAAATGAATGAATGAAGCCACCAGCAAGTAGTCTCAGCTCCCAGCAGCAGCGGTGAGAAGACGAAAAGCGAAAGCGCGAGAATGCGACTTCGACGTTCAACGACGACATACGTTGGTGGTAGAAGGGCAATAAAATCATTGCAGGGGAAAACGACATTCGAGAATAACCTGGCGACACGATCGCCCCTTCTAATTATGTCTGTGGAATCCGCCGAAACCGCGACGCAAAGCGACGACGCCACAATTACGGCCTCAATTGAATGGGAAATATTTTCCATCTTTTACCGTTTACGTTACGCATTTATCACCACCACTAACTAACACATACACTGACAATCAAGTCGTCGGTATAAAACAAGAAAATCACCACTATCACTATAAACGTAAAGGATTCCTTTGCCTGCAAGTCCTAATTCCAACATATAACGCATATTTTGCTCCTTTTTTTTTTGCAAAAAGAAGCAAAAAACTAATTTTGATTTCTGTTTTAATTTTCAAATCATTTTTCATTCTATACGCTAATACTTAGAACTTGAAAGCTCATATCTTCAATCTGACGTTTTCCCTAAAATTACGCTTTTTAATTACAATATCATGATGATATTAATTAAAAGGGCAAACGAAGTGAAAAGGCAGAAGGCAAAATGTCGAAGAAAATATTAAATTAAACCTCAGTCACTTCCCCTTGAAAACGCATGAAACATTCCAACGATTCACAACGATAACTATAATGCAATGTAATATGCAATACTGCCGTAGAAGGGGAAGTCGAGTCGGCAACTTTCTTTTCATTTCTTCCAGCAACGCGTTTCAAATAACTGCCAAAAATAAGTGAATTTCACGTATATGCGCCGCGGTGAAAAGGGGTGCAAAATGCAGGTTGCTCAACTCAAGCAAGCTGAAGTACAGTACACACAGAACTATCTACCGGTTACGGAAAGAACTACAACAGCTTCATCGTCCTTTAAATATTTCTCGAGTTTTCCACCAGGAGTAGATAGTCTAACTAATTCTACATTTTGAAAAGATTTAAGGTTGATTTATGCTCGCCTGTTAACATTTAACACTTAACCCCTAAGGCTCAACATTTGACATATATGACTTGTTTTTAAAAAAAACATGAGTAAATCTTAAAATCTTCAGTGACAAACATAAATGGTTAAATTTTTGGGTAGGGTTTATGGGTCTCTTGCTGAGAATTTAGCGACGCAAAAAATCACACTCTTAATCTGTACCATTATTAACCCATATTGATAGTTTTTAATAAAAAGAGTAGTACTATTCCCTCAAAAAAATTAAAGAAAAGTAGAGAAATTTAAATTTAAATCTAAAAACGCTGATAAGTATGCAACCCAATAAACCATTTGTTCAAATGTCTAAACAACATACTGTCAAATAATAAATTTTTGAGACGTAAATTTTCGTGTTCTTACATAAAATTCGTTTTTATTGATAATGGCGACATACACGCTTCCAGAAAAGTTAAGAATGATTACTTTTCCGAGCCACAAAACATTAAAGTAAAGAAAAAGAAAACACTTGTGAAAGATAAAAGTCTCAGAAACTTATTGACGCAATTGTAAGTTTGGTTGCCTACCATGATTTTTTTTTCAAATTTCTTTAATTTATTTTTTGAAGAAATAGGACTACTCTTATTATTATAAACTATCAGAATGGGTTAAAAATGGTACAGATTAAGAGTGTGATTTTTTGCGTCGAAAAATTTTCAGCAAACTCGACCTAAAGTTTTTACCATGTAAATCCCTATGGAAGATCGTTAAAAGATCACACGGTATACATAAGCATATCTTTTAAATGTCTTTTAAATGTTAAGTCTTAACAGTTAAGTGTTAAATGCTAAGTGGCGAGCATAAATCCACCCTTAATATTTTAGTTTATTATACATATAATAATGAAAGGGAGAATTGAGAAGATTAAGCGTTTTTTGAGAATATCGCCATAAATTATTTTGGTCAGAAGTAAAGCAAAGCAAATAGAAGAACACCGCATAAAAATAAACGACATACATATATACAAAATATAATAAATCGCATTAGGATAATCACATGCAAGATCGGAATAAGTGCACGAACGGGCTTAATATGTCAAAATAATACAGGAGTGTGGAATGGATATACGACAACAGGGCTACACGAACTTGTAACGAAAAACAATGCAATGAAATAATACCGAAACGCAAAAATGACAAAATGCTCCCCACGTCGCGTTTTTATCAGTTTCGTTTTGGTTTGGTGCTGCAATTCTTGATGGGGATCATTAATTTTTCACTATAGGCAGTAAGTATACACTCTAGTATAGGTAAAATTAATAGCTTACTAGGTATATAAAAATATTTTCAATTTTGTTACTTTTGCCATTCCAAACTGCCAACTTCGAACTCAAAGTTAGAAACTAAACTTACTAAACTAAACATGAACATTACGATTGTAATCGATGCTTTACGGATTGATTAAACTTGGACAATTAATATTCTGAAATGCATATCGTGATCCTTGGAACCAATTTCTATTCAATCTCTCACAACTGGACATCCCACAAATTGCATCCAACCCGTCGTAAGTCACGTACCCATATGATGCCATTTCACTTTACACAAGAAACGAGAACATAGGACATTATGGCATGTTCGAGGAATATTCCCTAATCAAATGACCAAACATTTGCGAGGTAATAGTTCTGGATAGAGCTATGGAGTAGAGCTGTTCGCTGTCCGTCCGCATCATGAATGTCATTTAACGAGTGTATCAATCTACCAGTACACCAGTACCACCGATACGAGTTATAATAGTTATTGCATATATGTATTGTTGTTGTCGTTTGTATTCGCAATACCACTTGGACTATAAACTGAAATAGAAACAGTAGTGCGTAATGTACAATCATCCATCATTGTTGGTCGGTCGGCTAGCGGGCACGCGTGTATCTTATCAAGGCGCGTACCGTACAGCGTACCGCGTACCGGTACCGCACCGACACCAACATGAAAACGATAACGATGGCCATTGACCACCAACCAACCACCTCAATGTCGAAGATATTTATAATACCACATGTATAAATATATCTGACTTGGTTTGTTGGTAGGAAGTAGGAAGGGTTGTTTTGTTTCGTTTTGTTGGTTCGTTTAGACTAATTTTAATGCTTTTACGCACACGATATACGCGATTTAAAGCCAAAAGCCAACTTACCCCTCGATATAATTGATGTTGTGCTAGCGACCACTCGTTGTAGCCCGTCTAACAGGAACGCGGATAAGAAACTGGTGACATATGATCCTTTGCAGTGCAATGGTAATAGTGCTTTTTCATATCAAACTTAATGGTAACGGTATGTAGATATTGTAAGTACGTAAAGTGGTCGTTAGTTAAGTTTTTGTGGAGGCTAACGTTGCGAGTGCGGAGTAAAAGTAAATAGTTAGTCGTGTTTTGTGTTGGAGGGTACGGTAAAAGATTGCTGGGATGGATTTTTACGACGCGTCACGCATGTATTAAATATTTTTTAAACTTTGGAATTTATGATATATTTGTAACAAAAAAATTTGCATTGATTTACATAAAAATTAAATTATTTGAAAATTAGGCATTCTAAAATGACGTCACAAACATCAAAAATTTGCCCGTTGAGGAAAAAACATATATGGCATTGTCATTGTAGAGAATGCGTCTCATAACAAAAAAATGTGTTTAGCCAACCCTAGACATCACAAAAGACAATATTTGTAATTTTAAGGTCGTAACTTTTTAAAGTTTGTGAAAAACTTTTATCGCTTCTTATACTTGGTGTTTCGTAAAAATCTGCAAAATATTATTGTATGAGCGATTATAACAGCCATTGCTCACGAAGATGATGTTTGAGCCAACGAGCCGCAAGGCGAGTGGCGTAATTCATCTGAGTGAACAATAGTCATAATCGCGAATATAATACTATGCTTTTTCTATACCTTGCACTATTTTTAACACAAAATACAAATTGTGATTTCTCGATGAAGCAACGAACGAGCACTAGCTGACAATTGAAACAATATGGCGGGCGATTCACATCGAGCAATGGTCGGAATTCTTCGGGTTCTTTCGAGATTTAAGATCATATAGATAAGATGGATCGGTCACTTCAAATTCGCTAAATCTTGTTGAACTTTAAATGATCTACGAATATACGCGATTAATGTTATTTAATTGCAGTGATTTCTGAAAATCCATCATAACACACGGTACTGAGTTATGAAAATCCATTAATCACGGTAGTGATTTATAGGTACCATTAATCACTGAAAAAATGCTAATAATGACCAAATATAACTAAATAGAAGTAGAAAATATAAAAAGCAATAATTTGTGAGTTTTCTTTGAAAAAAATCATACAGAGCCGACAGAAGGAGAGCGAATTTAATGGCAAAAAAGACCTAACAAAACAAAATGATTTAAGTCATCCAATCAGTAAATTTTAGAACTTCATTGATAATAAATAAAGGATGAATGTAATATGCATATTCTAATTAAACGCATCCCCTTGCTCTTGTTACCAAAAGCTCGAACAAGAGCTGGTAGTAAAATGGTTTCTGGAGCAATGCCAAAGTAACGGTACTACATGCATCATGCGACAAAACTATAGCTAGATAGGTATGTTCATCCGCTGGTCGAATCGTTAAATTTCGTGTTTTGCTTTAAATGTTGATTTAATGAAAGGGAATGTCAGCGGTTAGTTTTCGAAATAGGGAGACGTCGCACGGGTCCACGAATTGTACGTGCGTATTTACGCGTGTGCCCCGTTGTAAAAGCCAATTTAAATGTATAGAATTACTACGGTATCACTCCCTTGATTGCGTTATCTTGTCAGCAACCCTTAGGTAACAAGGCTTAACAAACTTATAAGTTATTTCTCATCAGGGAGATGTGCCAGACGCGAACCATCCGATTCCCAACCCAGCGACGACTTTTGCATATACATACTATACTTCCAGCAAAATGTTCCATTTGCTATTATGCTAGTGCTGATTTAAGTAAGTTTTAAGAGCCACCGACGACAGACAAATCTATAAACTATAGAGCTAAATGTCCGGACAATACATTTTATTCAATTAATTTATTCATGAAAACTATTACTTCTGTGCCTTTAACTATTGAGAAAACGTGCATTCAAAACTGTCAGAATATCTAAGAGGGAACATGAATGAAGAAATAGTAAATAAATGCATAAACAGGAGAGACAACGGAAAATTGGAAGTTGGAAGGCGCTAGTCTAGTTGAACGGGTGAGCGTATGCATTTGAATGCGTTACTTTAGTTGTTACGTTATTTATCGCCCCCGGAGCTCTTTATCATAGAGAGTGGAGGCTCTGTAATAAATAAAACATCTGCGTTCATGGTGTTCAGACTAGACAACCCAATGCGCCGCCAGCTAATGACATAAACGTAAAAGTAAAGAATTATTTTTAAAAGTTGTTTCTTTAGTGACTTGATGAGCGAAACGAATTTAAATTTAATGTTCATTAGATTATTCACTGTAAAAATATTTAAATGCCACTGGTTTTGGCGACGGAAAAGAAAAAGAATCAAAAGTTCAATGCGACTGCTTAAAAGAATAAAAAGTTACGGTTGATGATTCAGTTAATAACTAATAATTATGTTGTTTATGTCCAGGGGCGTATTCATTCGTCGCTCTTTCAAATACGTATACATTACAAATACAAATTTTAAAAATAACAATTTTTGCAAAAATAGTAAATACGGGGGATGGCCCGGTCCTGGATACGCTACAGTTTATGGCTTTACTTGTTTCTGTATAACTAAGTGCGATTATAAAATTATAATAATAAAGAAATTGTAAAGTTCAGGAAATAATTACTGCTTGTTTTAAACCTCCACATCTAATTACTGGAAAACAATAAAAATAAATATATGTATAATTATGGAAGTTTGGGGGTCTAATAATAATAAAACTTCCTTTAGGGTAAACTAACTAATAGTTATAATAGAAGATATAGAAAAGTACTTCGTTAGTTCTAGTCAACAGCTATGTCAATAGTTAATTTGATTTTTATACAGAATGAAGTGGAATTTAAATGTTTAAGTAATTTAAAAGTACTCGTTCGAATATACAGAATATTCATTTATCGAGTGGCCATGGAGATTTACATGATCAAAACTTTAGGTCTTGTTAATGGGTCTCCTGTCCAATAGTTTGCAAAGAAAAAAATCACACTCTTAATTTGGACCATTTTTAACCCATTCTGATCAATTTTAATACCAGCCATGGTCTGATTGCTATAAAAAAAAATTAAAAAGTGAAAAAATTTGAAAATGACATTGTAGACCAAATGGGTAGCATACATTTACTCAGATCAATAAAATATTAATGTTAATGTGGTTGCCTACGATAACATTTGAATTTTTTTTCTTAAGCAATCGGACCGTGGCCGGTATTAAAAATTATTAGAATGGTTAAAAATGTTCCAAATTAATAGTGTGATTGCGGAGGAGACCCATTAACAAGACCTAAAGTTTTTAAGATGTAAATCTCTATGGCTACTCGATAAATGAATATTCTGTATATAAATATTTAACTTAAAAATTCAAATGGACTATAAACTCGTAAACATCCAATAAATACAAAATGCAATTAACAAATGCAAATAAAATGTTATTTTGCTGTGAATGCCTTAAGAAGACATTCAGTCTTGTAAAACAATCTTAACGACTATTTTGCACGTGTAACATTATTTTACAATTTTTATTGTTTTGCGCTGTGTAATTAAAATGTTATATTGCAAAAAAAAATATTTATTTATATACCGAATGTTGTAAAAATCATGCAAAAATCTTATTTTAGAAATTTCAACACATCGGTCAGAAAGTTGTGTGGTGCATCCGCACCGATTTATTTTGATTATTGATAGTCATAACAGTAAAGATTCGTTATATTGCAAAAAATATTTATTTATATACCGAATGTTGTAAAAATCACGCAAAAATCTTATTATTTTAGAAATTTCAACACATCGGTCAGAAAGTTGTGTGGTGCATCCGCACCGATTTATTTTGATTATTGAGTCATAACAGTAAAGATTCGTTATATTGCAAAAAAATATTTATTTATATACCGAATGTTGTAAAAATCACGCAAAAATCTTATTATTTTAGAAATTTCAACACATCGGTCAGAAAGTTGTGTGGGGCATCCGCACCGATTTATTTTGATTATTGATAGTCATTACAGTAAAGATTCGTTATATTGCAAAAAATATTTATTTATATACCGAATGTTGTAAAAATCACGCAAAAATCTTATTATTTTAGAAATTTCAACACATCGGTCAAAAAGTTGTGTGGGGCATCCGCACCGATTTATTTTGATTATTGATAGTCATAACAGAAAGATTCGTTATATTGCAAAAAATATTTATTTATATACCGAATGTTGTAAAAATCACTCAAAAATCTTATTATTTTTGAAATTTCAACACATCGGTCAGAAAGTTGCGTGGTGCATCCGCACCGATTTATTTTGATTATTGATAGTCATACAACAGTATAAAGATTCGTTGCAAGTTGCTATAAAATATTCAAACGAATGCCACAACTAGGATAAGAAATATTCCAGTAACAATAATATTTATATGAAATTTAAAAACCTATTCCCCGCCCTCAGCGCGGCCCTAAAGTGTGACACAATAAAAAAGCATAATGTGTCCGAGTTAATTACATGAACGCGTATAAAATCGTCATATTTTCCCTTCTCTCTGCATGAAATTGTCCCCATTTACACACATATTGTAAGTATTTGAGTGCTTTGTATGCACTGGGAATCGTTATTCTTTTTTGTTCTTCATTTTTCCTCGTTTTTTTTTCCATTTTGACAAATAGTTTTGGTTCTGTCGCGTGTCTGAATGCCAGGGTTGTAACTTGTGAGTTGAAAGTACGACTTGTGTGGTCCAACAATTGCTAACATTATATAAAAAAACACCAACGTTTCAAACATGCAGCAAGGGTGTCTTTCCCTGTTTCCAGTTTAACACCCTGTAGACTTCAAAATATATTTAAAATTGTACGGTTCACAATTTCATATAGGTACTTAACTTTTATTTACTAGAATAATTTTTGGATATTCTAATTATTTCTACCAAAAACAGGTGTTTGTCGAATCGATTGGACAGGAGTCCATTAATATTTGTCTTTTTTCCATCTTTCTTACCAATCTTGATCTCTTCCTAGTCTTGCTTACCCGTCCGATTTTTGCATGCACTTGACAGCTTCAACATGCTTGACGTAACGTAAAAGTAAGTAATCGATTTAAATTACTTATCGATGTGGTTTTTTACCATCACCATTTCGTTCCTTCGAGTATCGTTTACCTTTACTTGATGTCGATGTCGATGGTTGAATGCATTGGCAACGTAATACTTTGACAAGGCAAGCCAACGTTTTACAACTTTCATGTACATGTTCATATTCTTACTCATTTACGTAGATGTAGGTATAAAAAGAGGCACACACGAACGAGATAATGCGACTATAAAGATGAATAAAAAGTTGATGCGTTTGTTGGAGAACGAAGTAAGTGTAAGTGTGTTTGTGTTACGATGTAAAAACAACAACGAAATGTAAACGAGTGAAAATTAAATGTTTGGAATTTAAAATTGTATAAAAATAAATTAAATTTAAACACTCAAAAAAACTTGTTGGTATAGCTAAGCTATCAATTACATGAAAACACTGAACACCACAAAATATTCAATCTACCTATAAACACTTAAAAATTCCAAAGTACAACAGCAGAGCAGACATAAATAAAATAAACTTTAAATATTATTATTAAATTAAATATTGTAAAGAGATAAATGGAATAAAAAAATGAACAAACTTATATTTTTTAGGGTGCAAAATGTTTCTAAAAATTATCCTTTTTAGACATTGCTTTTTAATAAACTGCAACTTTATTTGTGGGTTATTGCACCTTCAACATAATAAGTTCCT
Source organism: Liometoxenus newtonarum (assembly GCA_030264535.1). NCBI lineage: Eukaryota > Metazoa > Arthropoda > Insecta > Coleoptera > Staphylinidae > Liometoxenus > Liometoxenus newtonarum. Next base: position 10,804 of record JARJEB010009195.1, on the reverse strand, counting down.
GTTTAGACGTTTCATTGTTTTCAATCAGTAAATTGTACTTATATATTGTTATGTATGCACTTCCTAAATGTGTTTTTATTCTTTGCTTGCATAGTAAAATGATAGACTCCTCGTAATAATTGTAAGTAACATTTTGACCTGCGTGCAACAATGCATTATTCAGTATTTCACATTCAACAATATTCAACATTCACATTTGCTGTATGCATTTTATAAATTTTAGCGTTTCTCTCATTTCATGTATTGCATTATTATATTATGTTTAGGTATAATAAAAGAGTACTTTGTATATATAGACTTTTACAGGTTACACGCCGTTTTGTACTCATTTTACGGTCATTCTACGAATAGAGAAACATACGAAGCTGAAGACTTGAAATTGAAAATTACGAAATAACAAGCATCTTTTTCGAGGACATTTCAACAATTTCGTCTGTATTCTTTCATTGTTTGTTTGACGACACATACTTTAATAGTCTTCCGATTATGGCAACATAGAGAAAATGTTTATATCAGTTTATGTCCTTGTACGATAGCAAGTAATCATAAAATGTTAGTTGGAATGGAAAACAGAAGCTTTCCAGAAAAGAATATAAAAATAAAATTTTATTATTATAGACAAAATCGTAAAAAATGAATTTTAGGAAGCTTTATGTATTGTTTTATTCCCCTTGAAACATTGTTGAGGCTTTTCCTAGCCTAGCAAAAATTAAAAAATCATTTTCAGTAACTTTTTATTTTTACATTTTAAGATTTAGTGTCCTAATGGATTGGAAACCGAAAAGTTGGTTCTTGATTTAATCAATCTTAATGTCTATGCCAGCATTTCTCAAAGTCGGGGGGGCGTCGAAAATAAACGAAATAAATGAACAAAATCAAAGTATCAGTTTTATTTTTGTAAACACATAAACACTGAAAGCATTATGCTTTTTTTTGGTCACCTGACATCACAAGGTGCGTTCGCTTTATTGAGACTTGAGCTTTTTTTTGGTCACCAATAAAAATGTCAGCCAAGTGCCTTTATACTCTTCTATTTTATGCAGCGGGGCGCAGAATTATTGAAGGTCGAAAGTTTGAGAAACGCTGGTCTATGCTATGTATTTACTTTAAGACTTTCTATGTTTTATGTACGTTTTACTTCTTACTTGTTTAATGCCTTGCTTCTCTATTCTAATTCAGATTCCGAATCATGGATGAATCGACGGTCCCCTCAGGGCAAATATTCCCTAATTCATTCATACGCAAGTTTCTAACTCGTAAATATCCAAAAAGCAAAAGCGACACGTCACTATGTGATAATAAATAGTGACTTTTCAATTAGTCAGTCCCCTGATTTATTTAATTTAAACTAAGGCATTCGGAAATAAACAAAACTCGCAACAGGAATGAATAAATCATCAAAATTAAATAATAAATGTTTTCGCTAAAGAAAAATTATCAAAGTTTCTGAAAGTCCTCCACTTCATTTTCTTAGTACACCCAGTAATATTTAACAAAACATAGTTGTATAGTTTCGTAGCCCTATGCTTATGCAATCTAATCCGTAATCTTTAATCCTAGTTTATAGACGTCGCAACTGTGCAAGCATACAAGGAAACAAGCATTAATCGAAGTCCTTTTCTGATGCCTAAACTCCTCTCGACTCCTGACTTGCAAAGCCGAAAGCCGTCAAAATACTCAACCCCCTATTAAACCATGTTTTCCTCCGTATTCCTGATGCCTTATTCCTCTTTCTATTCATGGACTATATTTTCTTTTCATTTTCTATTTCCACGCTTCCTTTGCACATCACTACTCACAACTTTTCCTCTCCAAACGCAAATATACCCTACAAGTTAATGCAAGTTGATTTCTTTCTTCTCTATATATGAAAATAACTACAATGCAACAAAAGTAATGATGCTAAAATCATAGTCCATAGTGTGAAGTAATGGGAGTAAGGAGTAAGAAGTAATTTAAGCATCGACGACTTTCACAATAAAATCACAATAAAAAAGTCCGGAAAAAGAATTGAAGGCGCGATAATAAATTACTCACACAACACCAACCAGTACCAATAGCTCGGCAAGGCACGAAGTGTCAAGGGTGCTTAATGGTAGTAGAAGGTATTTTATAATGGGGATAAGATTACTAAAAGATTTTCCCACTTTGGCTTCTCCAACAATTTTTTTTTTTGGCTTTTTATAACCGGCTGCATTGAACTTTTGCAAGTTCAAGCGACGCGTTCTTGAAAGGGTGACTTTTTAGAAAGAAAATAGATGCAATTACACAAGTGCACTTGCACTTTACTGATAGATGGCTTCCGGTTGCATAAAAGAAATACAAACTTGCCACATGAAAGAAAGATCGAGAAATTCAAGTATTTGGGTATGTCGACGAGTCTGATCAGTGTTACATCATATGTTGCAAGTTAACAGTATACTGGATGTACCCCGTCAAGTGGAAATTTACAAAAATGAACGATACGATGTTGGGAACAAAGTTTTTTAAAGCTTTAAAACTCTCTATATTCATTTCCACCGAAAGCACTGATGGTGTACGCATATCGACTCTCAGTTTGAGTTATTAGAGGCGAGTTTGACACATGGGGTGTCGATAGGGGAAGCGACTTTAAAAAATGAGTTTACAAACATGTTATATTGCGTCTGTTATTAGTAGCTTACACGTCTGCATTCGTCATCGGATCAGCTTGAAAAATAGAAAACGGTGTCACGAAGAGTAAACGAAACGGAAAACAGCATGCAGCAACAAGCGACAAGCAAACTAGAGTATTTTTAACTTCAGAATTTATAATAATGCCAAACATGTTACATGCAACATGGCGGGGTAAGATATTAACTTCAGCATAGTTAAATTGAAAAATGTGTGCAGTGGTAAAGAGTTATAAATGTACGACATTTTTACAAACAAATTGACTGCACTTTAACTCAATTATTTCGGTAAGTCAAAATTTAGTTAGGTAACTTCTTTTAGTAAGGACATTTCAAGGATTAGGTACTAAATTTGCAATTAAAATATTTTTAATTAGATTCCCACAAATAAAACTTGATTATTTTAATTCGCTTTGCTTAATCTGTTCAGTGCGTTAATAAAATCGTTTTTTTCGGTTTCAAGGTAATTGCTTAATTTTTAAGTAGATTTTAATTAAGATTTACTATCTGAGAACTAAGTATAAGCAGTCGTAAATAAATTTTTGTCTAAATATTATCAAGCCTTGGACCAATAAAAATGAAATTAACTGTTGCTCCGTTCATAAATTTCCATAAAATGCGTTGAACTTACAGATGGAATAAAAAATCAAAAAAAGTTGAAGCAGTTAGACAAGATTTCCACATGCATTCAAAAAATTCTGCGAACTTGTGCAGGGACTAGAGTGACTAGACAGTAGACCGACATGTATATGTAAATGTGTTATAGTGTAATTGTATAAGAGAACTACCGGTAAACAAGTAAAAACAACAAAAGTATATAATGGCGGGCAACAAACTCAGTAAGTAATAAACGCCCAATGGAACAAATTTTATGAGTAATTTCAACAAATAATCGTATAAATCTACGTCCGAACGTGTTTTACGAGGTGTATAAGATGACATTTACAACGTTGCACGCGTTACGACCTTAAACCGAACTCATTTTAATTAATTTTACGATTCTCTCCCTTCCCAACTCACCATGTATGTAAATGTAAATAAGAGCATGTAAGTTATAAGCAGGCAAGAGCAAGTACTTAAATTACAAGATTACAACCAACAACAAACACAAACTGTGCGAACAGATCCAACTATTATTTGATATCGTTACTGCAGAAGTAGGTATAATATGCACGAGTCACTCAGCACTACTAGATTTAATCAAAATTAATAAATAAATTAAAGCAGGATTGAATATAAGATTATCAATCATCAATTCTGAACCATTTGCGCAACTTTTATTTATAAATTCCTAAAGAAGTGATTCTTACAAGTTGATAGAAATTCAACTGGCTTGATAATAAAATGAAATTTAAATTCCTCATTTCGAATTAACGTAATTATATTATCATCTAACAAATAAGTAGATATACTGATGCTGAGACGGCGTGGTTTTTCGGATAATATGAAAAGATCCGTAAATGGGCGCCACTCTACTTTTAACGTGGCAGAGACACGGAGTATAGTTTATTTTTTATACAATCAAATCGGGTTATTAATACCACTTATTAACTTCCGAAACATACACAAAAGAAATTTACGACTTGCTTACAGGCCAAATGTAATCCGCGGTATCAATCCTTATAGCTAATCATGCCTTGATTACACGTAACGCGTACAGCGAGTCTACAGTGGCGAGATAGCAAAATGTCACTCGGCCGGTGGAGGGAGTTGGGCACTAGGGTCTAGTAAATAGAAACGGGTTCGAGTGACTGTCACGCCATCCTACGGTCGGCCGGGCGCTCGGTAATATGTTTATATTTTTATAACAACCGAGCACTCGGTCGAGAACACTGTCTCTAATTAAGGCATACTACGCCTGTTTAAAAATCTGTCTATGACAATCAAGTCTAAATCAAAATATCGTCACCATTCACGTAGTTGAATCGAGACGCAAACGTATACTGATTTATCTTATCAGACACTATAAAATCTATGTCACAATTTCAAACAAAAAAGGAGAGAGGTCAAGGGCACGTTATTCCGGCAGGAAATACAAAAGTAACTTTCAACGTTTCACTGAGGGTAACTGTATAAAACATAATTAAATTATTAAAAAATGAATACTTTTCAATTATTAATCACTTTTTTACGAACACACTATGTATATACCTGAATACAGCTTTGAATTAAATCGAATTTTATTCATTTCATTCTATATCCAATTACATTCAACTTAATTTACTTAAATTAATCCCAATATGGCCGATGTAATGCAATTTCAACTAATAGTTTTATCCATGTAACGATCAGAATAATATATGAAAATTACACAATAATTTGCTTACTACTCACTGAACTGAACAAACATCTTCTTGCTTTGCCCCTTTGGGCAATGAAATATATACATATAATAAATATACATCCCGCCTAATTGTGATAATGATATCGTATACAAACATTACAAATACAAATAGTAAAAGCGTTTTAAAACGATTTAGAAGTTAGAACAATGCGCAATAATTCATCAGCTCCATAGAGATAGAGAGAACCTTTATAGAGAGAACATAAAGTCGATTTAGTGGCGAGGGGCATGCAGCCACCTAAGCTAAAAGGCACGAAATTTGAAATAGACACCAGTCTCGCGTCACTAGTGTGCGTGTACTTTGGGTAGCCTATAGTTTAGTGTTTTATTTTGTCATGGTGCAAATCAATATGGCGGACCAGTGGCATCATATTCCCTCTAGGAATTTTAATAACTCTATGATCAGATCCGTTTCAACCAGTGGCATCATAATCCCTCTAGGAATATTATAATCAGAAATATTATGATCAGATCCGTTTCAATTTTCATTGATTTCGTTCATTTCGTACTTAAATCGTTTCGACAATGCTTCGATTGAGAAAAAAACGATTAACTTCAGTTACTCGATCGTGCATCTCGATGCAACAGGCAAATACTTCGCATTCTGCATATCTTACTAAAGAATATCGAACTTTAATTCCCGATTACAATGTAATGCTATATTGAATATATCGGATGCTTTAACTTAAGACTTTTATGTTGTTTTCGATTTGAAATCGATCGAAAAAGGTTATCGTTTAACGTGATCTTTTAACCGAATATTTAATACGATTTCGTATAGTTTTCTTGGTTTGGTTCGGTTGCGGCCGTTATATTCATTAATCAAGTTTCAACTGTGAACACTGAACTGACTAAACAAGAGAAAAACAACAAGGTAAGTGTATGAATGTGAGAAGTGAGAAATGAGAATCAATGCAAAAAGCTTGAACGATTCTGAACATATGTTCTAATCATGTTAATGCTCACTTCTTTTAAAGCCATTTATTATTTTACAAGAATATGAATAAAATACTAGTAACAATGAAAAAGAGAAAGACATCGGTAGTGTTTTAATAAATTACTAATTTAATTAATTAGTAACCACACCTAATTTATACGAACAGATGTTTAGCAAGCGCAAGACCAAGAAAGAATCAAAAAGTTTGATTGACTTTATCAAAATTTATCAACGGTTTTAATGTTTCTCTTTAAATGAAAATATGAATATGCATATTATAAATTGAGATAAAATTTATCTATACTCGTATAGGTACGTATTACATAGGTAAGTAGATATATGTATATACGAGTTGAAATCCAATTCAATTTTTCAATCGCTTTAACATGCACGCAATGGTAAGATGTCGATTGTATTAAATGACATCAGGATAAGGAATTTATTCAATGGACAAATCAATCAAATTTTTAATATTTCAATGGTATATCTTACGCAGTGTAGATCGATTATCGATGCAAGTGGCAAGCCTACACGTGCACGAGTTGAAATTATTGAAAACGTGTCCAACAACGCAAAACATTTTTCCAGGCAAGGCTCTCGAATTAAAGAATCATCTAGAATTTACAAAATTGTTTATTGTTTGGAAATTGTTTCATATTTATTCGTTTTACATTTGTTTGGTAGTTAATATTTTATTGATTTTAATTTTTGTAGATTCTAGTTGTTAAAATGAGTTATTGTGCATGTAAAAGTTGTAAATTAAAGTAATGATTGTGCAAATATATATATATTTGCACAGCACGCATGAATCCGACTGTTTTACATCACCTAAAGTTATTGGAATGAAACTCGCTGTCGGTGTAAAGCCGTTTTTGTTGAAATTTATAAGCGACGTAAAGATTTTTTGCGTCTTGCAATATGCAATTTACAAATATTGCAACTATACCATAAATACATAAACGTGCTCGAAAGTTTTTGCAGAATTTAATTTATCACATGGGCAAGGGTACATCATGTTTATTCCTTTATTGTAATTTAATAAATTGTTTTCTGTATTTATTTCTGTCATGTTTTCTTTTATTATGACCAACGCGAAACGTGTATATAAATGTTTAAAATACCTAATATTTTTTCAGATTAAAATCACATTTATAAAAATAATTTCAAGCTGAATATGAATACTAACGATTTTAATATTTTACATGGTTCGTAAGTCATGTTTAATCGTTTGTGACGAATACAAAGATCATAACGAAAAACGTCTTCTAACTAATAGTCAAAAGTTCATAAGTAATAGTCAAAAGTTATGTTTAATTAGTCTTCAGTCTCCCCTCGATTAATCATCAGCATGATACTCTAATACTATATATCTATGACTATTTGTAGTCTAGCAAGAGAATGTCTTTGTCCCTTAGTTAATCGCGCAGTAAATACTTTTTCATGGTAGTAATATAGTAAATGAATCAAGGATAGTAAAAGGAACAAACAAAAAATATGAGTTTCGGTGATTTGTCTGGGGGTTGGTTACCCCTGATAAATTCTGGAAATGCACACAAAATTTCACGCAACATTATTCTCAAACTCTTAAAGATACTTTTTGATCATTATAATGCAATTGTACTTAATACTGGGTGCTTCTTTTTATTTCATTTAATTCCAAATGATTTACAATAAATTTCAAAATTAAACTTGTACAAACGTATTCTTGTGTCTTTAATGTAATAAAAATAAAACGGTTATGCATCAGGCACAAGAAAAAATATCAGGCGTTAAAAACCAGTTATCGAGTCCGTTATATTCGCGAGGATTCCTTATTGCGCTATTGAAATTACAACGTTCGAAGTTCGAAAGGATGAAGTGCAATTTTATAAAATAATTATGTTTGGTAATTTTGGGAAACCGCGGCGACGAAGACGAAATGGAAGCCGACATGCAAGTAGCAAGTAATTAAATCGCATTAATTATTTATTATTAAACTTTATTTATGTTTATTAAAGGTAAAATTTCATGAATACGAATATAAATTGCTGCTTTTACCTTTAATAAGCGGCGCAGTTATTCATTTTACAGGACTTATTGGTTAATACTGCAGACTATAAGAATTGACAATAAGAGTGAATATTTTTCAACCACTACCGAGAGAAGTGACATAAATAAATACGCTCGTAATAAATATCTACATGGCTTGACTGAATTCGTAATACCGCGTAATAACATTTGTTAAGAACACTTAAACTCCTTAGAGTAATACGAAGAATCAAAGCGCTTTTCATAAAACAAGATTTAATTATCAATTAACAAGGCAAAATGATTTTGATTAATAATTAAGACTTCTAGTTACGTGTTCGTTTATAGTGTTACGTGTACATATTTTAGCCTAGAGTGACAATCGGCAAGCGAGCTGAAATCGAGGTAAACCAGACTGGAGCCGATGTAACAAGCAACAAGCAACAAGCAAGCAAACGCTTTGCATAATTTGCAATGCACTCGCAGTAAACGATAAATTTGTAATAATAAATCGCAATCGATGTATCTTGATGTGTATATTATGTTTGTAGGTATTGGTAAAGCAAAACTGATTTCGCGTAGGTTGGATTGTTGGAAGGTAAAGTAAACGGAGACTAAATATTTCATCGATTAAACAATTACATCGACCAGCGAACAGCCCGACATAAGAAAACAGCTTCTGATTTTGTTATGCAATAATTTATAAGGATTATTGATTGAAAATTATAAATTTACAACGTAATTTGCTATATTATGCACTTATTTACGGAATTTATCAAAAGTATTGATTTCAATACGAAAATATTTTGAACTTAGAACTTTTTAAATGTACAGGAATTATGAAAGACAACTTCATGATTTGATTCAACTTGAATAAATCAAAATGTGATCATGATTGTGAACTTGTGTTGTTCCCGAAAATACCTATCCAATTCAATTCCCATTTGCTTTGTGTTTGTCGTTGAGGTTGATTCAATCATGATCGTGTTGATGGTTGGTATATGGATAAATAAATAGGACTTCAAGCAATATGTGATAAGTGCTTGAAATAATAATGATAAGCGATATTGAATGTACCAGCAATTCGGATGTGGTTCAGTACTTAGGGTCATTATTTATTCATATGTAAATTAGATCCATAAATACAAATCTGGGATATAGCAACTATTTTCCAAAAAAAAAAAAATGACAAAAATAAACAAACAAACAAATCAAGGTACTTTAATTTAAAAATTGTATTTTATATAGATTTTCATGAATAATTCGTGTTTTTATTTGCTGCCAGTTTTGGCATGATGTGATATTAAACAAATAATGTGAGTTGAAGAAATGGAAAACTGAATAACCACATTTAGCGTCACATAAATCGTCACCAGCGACGAACCGAATAATATTCAACAAAAACATATTAACATAATTACAAGCGTGTCTGGTGACAGACAATTACCTTTCAATGAGGATAATTATTTTTTCATTGCTATCCGTATTGATTTAATCACCTATTGTTCAACCTAGCTACAAAGGCTTCAACACATATGCTTACAAAATTAGGTGACAATTCTTCATGTAAAATAATATACATTTTATAAGAATAAATGATTTGAAATATTAGAAAAACCGAAAATTCTTAGAAAACATGAAATATTGTATCTACAAAACTGTTAGATGTGATATTTAAATTTCTTGGAACACATTGTACACTTTTAAAATCGATTGATAAATGTCATCATTACATTCAGATGCACGATAAAGACCCACATCGAACAAAATTGAATAACCCGTATTATACGCATCGAGAGACATCAAATTACCTCTATCAATATCAAACAATAAATAAATCCTTTATCAATATGTTGTGTGTATTTACTTATTTACTCTTCTCTACGCCTGATGCTATTAAAGCACACCTTTTATCAAATATTCAATCAAAAATTGAACTTTAACTGAGTGTTCCTATATTTTTAACGTTATCTATCTATATTTCGAGCAATGCGAGCTGCAAAGTTTTCTTAATTTTATTATGCGTTATCGCCTATCGGAAAAGTCCAGCTAGTGCGTTTCCAGTATAATTTGCATTTCATTTACTTATAAATTTAAATCGTAAATCGAAATTGAGAAACTGTATATTGCATATCAAATGTAAAAAACTTCTTCAATCTTCGCAGTAATATAATAAAACTAAACGACGGTCGCAAGTCGCAACGCAATCAATTTGTAAGACGCGAAACGTGCGTTTTATGTATTATCCATTAAACCGCCCACATTTTGCTATAGGTATGCCGAAACATTTCAACTTTAACTGTTCAACGTTTATATTTATGTATGCATATTATGAGCGCGTCTCTTTAAGCGAGTCTTTAACTTGCTAAACTGCGACTCAACATAATATAGGTAATATAATTACATCCGGAAATAAACGTTTAAAGCACATTATACGAATATACGTACGATCGTATTTATTCCGATATTCACACAACATTTATAGGTATATCTACAGATACAGATATTCTTATATTCGTTTATTGAAATGTTTGTCGTAATTATTTATCGAACTTGTGTGGGTTTTCCTATATCCAGTTCCTATATCCAGTACCACAGAAGTGGACAAGATTAATGGGTAAAATGACAAACGTTTTGGAATGAAATGTGTTTCAAAATCAATTGCGTTGGTAACCAATGAAAAATATAAATTATAAGTGATAGAATTAGAGTAATGTAAAATTTTCCACAGTGTTTTAAAAATGGAATTGATTTTTTTTTTCAAATGGTCCAACACACACACACACACACACACACACACACACACACACACACACACACACACACACACACACACACACACACACACACACACACACACACACA
>JARJEB010009183.1:0-13909 GCA_030264535.1 Liometoxenus newtonarum | reverse complement strand
TATAATATAGAATAGTTACCGGATTTTAATCATGAATTTCTAATAAATTCATTAATAAATGTCTAGTCACTGCTTTTAATTGAATTTAATTAGCAATTTAAGTATTAACTTTTGTTTTTTGTTGCAAACTGTAAACGATATTAGTTTGTAAACATTAGCTGCTTTCGATTTGACATGGACACCATTGACAGTTTTAGTTAGTGGAGTTGGATTCATTCGATTTGTTTGAAGCAATTCTGGTCGAGTCGTGCTAAATGGTCCACAAATGATGCAGAATTAACCCTAACCGTATACACGGTTGTGTATACGCAGGCGCGTTTGCGAAGCAGCTCCGAAACTGTTCTTTAGTTGCACCTTTGGACCTTGGGAGAAGTTGAGTTGAGGTGCAGATAATAAATCGAAAGCAAAGTAAGTTTAAAAATCGGTGCGTTAAATTCGCAGCGCACAATTCCAAATCAGTATGATTTCGTAGAAATCGCCGATTGTAAAAGTAATTTTGATCGGAAAGTGGAAATATGATTGATTACATTTTGATATTATTAAATTTCTGTGTAATTTTCACTGTCCGATCCAAATTACGTTTACGATCGACGACTTCTACGAAATCATACTGTATATACATGTGGTCGGAAAGTTGTAGGCTGCGAATTTAACACACCGATTTTTTAAAATTCGTTGATCACAATGTCCACAAGGAAGTCTGAGTTAGGACTTTGGGGATGCCTGGGCACTATTCAGGAGAGTGAACTTGAAGAATTTTGTAAAATTCGGTGATCACAATGTCCACAAGGAAGTTTGAGTTGATTTTTGGGGATGCTTGGGCAACTGATAATGATTCGGCGAATGAATTTGCCATAGAAAATTTTCCCCGAAGGCTAGGGTAATTCTGTAAAGTGTTTTCTATTCAAGAGAGTGAACTAGGTTTGAAATTTTGACAAAATTATAAATGCACTTGTCTGAATGCTAAGTATTCTTTCTTATTGGTGAAGTTGTGATTTTGGGAATTTGAGCAGCAAGCAAAAAAAACAAATGCTTTGGCCTGAATGCAAAGTATTCTTTCACATTGGTGATGGACTACTCGGGGTAACGGGACTTGAGCCCCCCTTGAGCAAATGCAAAGGAGACTGTGCCCCATTGGAATTTTGCACTTAGGCTTGAAATTTCGATAAAATTATAAATGCATTTGTCTGAATGCTAAGTATTCTTTCTTATTGGTGAAGTTGTGATTTTGCAGAGAATTTTTACTATAACATTTTCATTCTGTAAGAGCTACAAAAATCGAAATCTTTCAGACAAATTAAATGCTAGAACAAACTTTTATACCTATATCATCATATTCGTTTGCAAATTGCCTATTAGACGATTGTTTATCTTTTTAGTTGTTTAAAAGCAATATAACTGCGCATCGTATAATAAAAACCCATTGCGGATCGTAAAAATAAAAGCGAGACTAAAACAACCGACGATATAAATAAAAAGAGTGCGTTATAAGAGCCTAGAGCCGCGTCATGATTGCGCATCTTTTTACTTTACTTTTACTGGCATCATCCACCTCATCATCCCTGTTTTTCATCGTCTGTTATGTTATCAACGGTTATAGTGACTATGCTTTGAGCAAAGTATGGCGCTTCCCCGGCGATTACTATTACGCAATTTATTACTAAAATAAAAGTTACAACAAGCAGACACAAGCACGCATAAATACAAGCACACAAAACATAATATACAGAATACTTACTATTATATTACCAAAACCAACAACCTAAATAGTAAACAGTCGCCTATCAAATTTTATTATATTGGGTCATCCCAACTTAACCGAAAGTCACTTTGTTCTTGCCTCTTGGTTCACTTCATAGCCATCCTGCAACTTAGGAAGCGAGGAATTTATTTATACGCTTACTTATTTTAGATTTAGGTAAACTTGGAAAACGTAATTTTGTTATGCTGTAATAAAAGGACTTTTACGATGGTTGGTATGGTAATAACATTCATGTGCACAGCAAAAACTATAATTAGTTAATTAAGTAGACGCCTCAACTATTGTATTCAAGTGTGTTTCGCGAAACATTCAATTAATTATCTTTGTTTGACTGTACTTAATAAAATAAAACGTAAATCTGGGTATTCAAATGATTCTCTTAAATCCTCTGTTAATCATATAGGACTTTTTTGCTTCGCCGTAACCATTATTTTAAGCCCCTCCAAGCTTAATGTAAAATATTCTATTATCATAATGACCATTAACCTAATAGCTAATAGTCTCTTCTAAACGTAGCGGATTTAAAGTTTTTGGCTTGTACCCTAGCTAGGCCATTGTTTGGGATCACGAACTAGGTTGTTTCTTTTACTTTTGTTTTACTATGTGAAAATGCAAGAAGCAGCACTACACTACTACACTAAACTCGGTGTAAAGAAACGCTGTTTCTGTATTGGTTTACCGACACCGACACAATCTAAGGAAAGTGTGTACTAGGAAGTACTAGGAGTAGATAGATATTCAATATGTGTGGCTGTGTGGAAGAGTAGAGTGAAAGGGAAAAACAGAAACGAGGTGAAATGGGCCTAATCCTGAGTATAAAAGCTCCCCAGAGTCACTAACGTCGAACTATGTTTTTCACCGCAATATTGTATTTGAACAAGAGAATGAGAATACACATGTTCTTTTTACTTTCATTGATAAATACCTACTCACTCAAAACCTAAAAATCTCTGAAAAACAATCATAACAATTTGAATAAATTAAAAATTTATATTTGTTTAATTATGCAAATGACTTTTCTACTATACAGGGTGTCCCATTCGCATGAAATAGTTCGATTACGTCTAAACGGTTAGAGATAGACGAAAAATGAAAACACTACGTCGCCATAATTTTTCGAGCTGCATCTCGTAAAAATATTTTCAAGTATACAGGTTGTCTCATAAAAGCGCTACTGACATCAACTTTGTTTCTTTTAATAGCAGCCCTTAACTTTCTCCCAATTTTTGAATTCTGCATAAAATCGATCCTTTGCTCTAACCGTTAGACCGCCATCTCAATTTTTATTCCAGAAATGTCACTTGCAAGGGATATTTTAAAAATTCATTACGCAGAGACGGTACAAGATAGCAAGTTGCGATTTTCTCAGACTATTAGAGGAAGAAACGAGCTTTCTTTCTATTTGTCCAAAGTTTCATTATCTGTCCAGGTGTATTTTCTGCGAATTTTCCAAGTTGAAATATTTCAATCGACCAAAACACATTTTTTTTTCAAATAGCAACGCAAACTTTTTTTAGCTGGCTGTCTTTGGCATCTAATTGTGCGTCTTTTGATACCATCATGTCCTATGGAAAGGTGAGTGTCAAAAGACGCAAAATGGAGTCCATGTCAATAAGACTTATTACTTATTACTTATGACTTATGTTACTGAAAAATATTTTTACTATATGTAGCTCGAAAAATTAAGGGCACATGGTATTTTCATTTTTCGTCTACCTCTAACTGTTTAGACGTAATCGAACTATTTCATGAGACTGGGACACCCTGTACAGAGTGGGTCCAGGTACAAAATTTAATCATTCCACTGATTTTGAAAATGGGCAAAACTTTAACCCAAAATTTGCCATATAAATTGACCAACGATGTGCATATTCTGAAGAAACGACAAAAATTAACACGTCCGCTTTATATCGACGCACTCCAGCGTCTAAACGTGGCAACATTGCCAAAATCTCAAAATAGTATGTTTGTAAGTATTAAATTGTGTGCCACCCTGTATTTTTAGAATTATTGGCCAGCAATGTCTATTAGGGTTGAAGACAATATTAGGAAAGGAAAATGACAAAGAATTGCCATCGTAAATCTACTTCGGAATGATGCTTCCGGTACGCAATCCAAGCTAAAATCCCGTGCATCTATAGTCTTTCCTTTCCAGTTTCCATGAAGCGAAATTGCGCTCTAACCAAAAAGATACCGCATAGGCCCCCCCCTAAAGTAAAGACGCAGCGAACTAAGAAACATCGAAAATTCGCATTTCGCATAGTGCACTGTATGCACTTGGTGTGCACTGAACACAGTAGATCGAACACGCGAACACCCAAACACTGTTTTTGGTACTACGGCTTTGTTTCGAGCCCTAACCCAGCGAATCGGGGGTGGCGGGGAGTAAACTAAGAACCAGAACCAGCAAGAATAAAGAAGGAACGAGAATTATATCATCTCACGAACAACCGGACGGAATTGAATCTGCCATCGTATATATAAACCGGAATAGATTTACTACCGTAATTATCACCAGAGAGCACGAAGAAGAAAAAAAATAATATTTATCGACGTATAGAGAAAAATGGCAGAGAAAGAAAAGAAAAGATGGGCGTGAAAGTGAAGCTCCCAGTTTACTTACTTGGAAAAGCATCTTCCACTTTTTCTGACGGTGAATGATGCAAACTTGTGGTATTCAAGTTTGACTAACGTGTGTGGTGTTGTTTGCATAGCGCACGTTAATGACGAATTAATTTTAATTACATTTGAGCAGAGAACGGGGAGTTAGTTTGCATTTAATTAATTAGTTTCGCTTCATTACGCGTCCAAATATTGACGGAATATGATTAAACTTCATATATGAAGCGTGCATAGCTCGTCTTGACAATGGCAATAAAAAATTATATAGCTATTCACAGGGGGTATTCAGGGGCGGGGGATATGGGGGTTAGACCCCCCCCCCATTCGCCCTTTCAAATACGTATACATTACAAACACAAACTTTAAAAATAACAATTTTTTGCAAAAATAGTAAATATGGGGGATGCACCCCCCCCACCAGGCCCGGTCCTGGATACGCTACTGATTATAGATATTCATCATTCATGGCCCATTATCTTTCTAGTTATAAAGCCGTGAGTCTATCGAATGAATTCATAATTGAGATATTTACATCGAAATTTATTCACTTTAGTTTTCAGAAACGATTTAAGGGAAAGCAATTAAAATCCGTGATTGTAAAGTGAGGTTAATGTGGTCCTGCTCAGATCTGCCATTATGCAATAAGGATGGCAAAAAGCTTAACAAAGGAAGCTTTCGCTTTATTCCTTAATGGTGATAAATGGGGAGGTAATTATTGAAATTTCTAATAGTGCAAATTGCAATGAAGGCATCCTCGTGCATAGGCGCCGACTACACGGGGGGCCACGGAGTTTGAGCCCCCTTGAGCAATTGGAATTTTAGACATATTTTGAAATTTTGACAAAATTATAAATCGGTCAGAGGTACAAGAAAATACATTCCAAATCTTATAAATAAAGGTATTTCTGTGTCGGCGCCTATGTCCTCCTGCGACCTGGTTCTGCAGAATCCCATTTTATGGATTCATTTTACGAGTAAACTATTAAAACATAATCTTCTTTTCAAAAGCTTATTTCTAAATTGTAATTATTTTAGAAATGTTGTAGGTTTCATATAATTATTTTTTTGTAGGAAAAATTAACTCTTTCAACGGGGATCGAACCCACAACCTACTGCATATCTAGGGCCAGCTCTAACCAATTGAGCTACAAAAGAGTCGATGTCGTCGTATGTGTTTTTTCCAGTTATTCCTAAAGCTTTTAAATCATAGGGTTATACGTCAATTGGACGCGGTCAATTGGACGAGCGACAATTAATGGGACGCCGTCAATTGGTCGTGCGACAATTGGACGCGCGACAATTGTACGCTAAAACCAAAGTACGTTTTGTGTTTTTACACTACCCGTCCTGCTAACCCCAATAGGGTCTAATCTTCTTACCGTTCGGTTTGAGCTACAAGCCGTAAGACCGTGCGTCCAATGGTCGCTCGTCCAATTGTCGCGCGTCCAATTGTCGCTCGTCCAATTGACCGCGTCCAATTGACGCGATACCAAATTAAAGGTATTTGCATTGAGAATGAGAAACAATGAAATAATTCAACAAATAAAAATATATCGCGCAAGATGAAAGAAGTGAATGCGACATTAAGATTTAAAATTTTCGAATAGCCATTCCCATTATGCAAAAATTTGCGACGAGTGGCAGTCTGCATGCCATTTGTGAGGGTAGCATATGTTTTTTATATCCGTATTCGGTCGTAATGCTCAATGGAATCGTTTTTTTTTTGTTTCCAAGGTTGGATATTCGATTTTAGTTACTTTTGCCTCATCTACTATTTCCACGGTAAGTAAGCCGCTTGCCTCCTCTCGAAAAATCAAAATCGCTTTTGTATCTACTGCGAACGACGACGACTACTTTCCCAATACGTGCCCGTTCCGTTATATGTCCGTGCTTAATGCTAATGTGACCTTAAATGATTTCCACGTGCTTTTCTTTTGTCGCCGAACGAAACCCCTTATGCGAAATGGTGGGTGGATCGTTCAAAAAATAGAATCTGATGAAGAAAAAAAAATGCGAAGGCGGTGCGGAAAACGAAAACTAGGGAAACTTTGGGGTTTTATTATCTACTGAAGCTGGAAGAAGCACTTTCAAGTTGAAGTAAGCAGCTCCAGCTGTACGAAGTCGTTCTTTACTGCGTCAGTATGTTTAGGGTAGTTTTTGTATGGTAACTTAGGTAGGCAGTAGGCTCGACTTAAACTCAAGTCAAGGTGAAATAGCTAAAGTTTGCAAATCTCTTGTGGCCGATAGTGTTCCGTTTCGCTATGAGCAACTGAGCAACAAGGTCGCCACAACCACCGGCGACACAATTTGGCGGGCCAGAAGGCAGGAGTGTAACAAAAGTTACAATGAACTAGAACCCCAAATAGAGATGTATTAGTATTGTCGATATTTTTCTAAGCCTGGTGACAACATGGCGACAATTCCAAACATTCACGTTGTACTCAGAAAACAAGAAAATACTTGTAGTACTACAACTGATCAGATTTTGCTTTGCTTTATTTAGTAACGGCCACGTGGGAGAATTTTTACCTACTTACTTATGTGTGCCTCCTGGTACAACCACAAACCACTCAGCATATGATAAAAAAACGAAAAAGTGTAATAAACTCCGGAGTGGAAGTGGAGTACCATGCGTGGAATATACAAACGCTATATACATGTTGAAAGAAACGACTCCCTGGACGCTAGTCGTCAGCAGAGTTAGTTGCTTGCTGTACTATACCAAAGCCAAGTTCAGAGGTTCGCGGACCATGCCACCACCGACGCACCGAACCGCAAGCGGGTAGCCTTCAACAGAAATGCACCTCAACATCCAGAAATAATAAATAAAAAAAAGCATTTAGACTCTTTTGAACATTACAGTTTACTCTCTGTATCTGGTTGCAATCCCCTTTTGGTTGCAGTGGCTAGTTACGTTCCGATTTTACAACAAAATAGAAAAGAAGAAAATATCGTTAAGTTAACAGAAATCGCGTTTTAGTTACGAGTTGGATCATTGGATGAAAACACATGAAAGAATCAAAGAAGAAAGAGATTTTTACACTCACTTAAAAGTTACGACTCAAAAACACGTGTCTAAACGATAAAGTCCCCGATTTCCTAATAAAAATATTGACTTACGATGTGCACCGCACTCAACTTTAACTTTTGTCGTCCTATCTGGTTCTGATGGTGCTAACATTTTGTCATTTCGTTTATTATTAAAAGCATAAACTATTTCTTGTTGTTTTTAGTATATTCTGGGGACTCACCTGACACAGAAACAAAACAAAGCATTAAAGTTTGTACATTTATTATTTTAATTTTGAAAACAAAAAACAAAAACAATAAATATGAAAGAGAAAATGAAAACATTTCGACTTACCGACAAAGGTAAGTTGTACAGTGCGCATTTAACGCACCGATTTATTTAAAAAAGGAAACTTGGTGCTGTGATTCATGTTCATTACATGAATACATTTCGATTCAGTTCGTTGATGCAGTAAGTTTTATACGTAATAAACGATAATAACTAAACCGAATTATATACGAATAACAACAACTAAAAAACCAATTTAAACTGGAATTTATGATACCAGCAGATATAAATTCATATGTATAATAAACTTATTAGGTATATGTACTCGCCCAACATTTTCGTTTATTGGTGCTGTGGTGCTCCTGCTGTAGCTGGACAGTTTTTAAAATACTCGTACATTATATGTACTCTTGGCTCTTGTTCCTGTTGAATTTGGTTTTCCTCATTCCCAGTATCAACAAGAGCGTATGGTTATTACATGCTTTTCCCATTTCAATTCACAATAGACCAGAAAGTAATAGCGGCACTGGGGTACCCCTTTTAGCACCGAATTTTCACTTTAATAGTACGAGACGTTACTGAATACACATATACGTATACGCATAACAACCTATAACGCACCTTATTCACCTTCCTGAATATATAGCTCCACAGTGAACGTTTTGGAAAGCTTATTCCTTATTGTGAATGTGAATGGTTTCGTTTGATAGGAATTCGAAAATCGTTGAAATCTCGCAAATATGCGCCATACTCATATTCAAGGGTTCGTAAATCGTGCGATATTCGTACGAAAGTGGAATTTCGATTTTCGATGTTTGTTGGTTTTTTGTAAGGATCAAGAATGTCCTATATGAATGAAGTGGAAGCAATGAACGAGCAAAGCTTTCTGAAACTTTAGTATTTCATGTTCTGATTCTGCGCATACTTATGACAACATTGGTATTGTCGCTAATTTTAGTAAAAACCTTCACTTTAGTTTTATACATAAGACTATAAGAGGAATGAAGAGGGTGAATGAATAAATAATAAATACAGAAAGCATCAAATATTCATGTGACTCTCTAATATATCGCGGATGGTTTCTTTATGGATGAAATGTTATCGGATAACACTTCAGTTTTTCAGCCCTTATACTCTCCCTGTCCCAAGACTCCCAAGTCTAAAGCACAACAAGCTGATATACAACGCGTGCATATGAATACCTAAATAAAATAACAAGCACCTTAAGCAAACAGTTGAATCTCATAACGTCATAACCATAACACAGCACGAAATCTTAATACGACAACATAACGACTGTGCCTCTATACCTCGCTCTATACAATATCAAATAAGTTTTACAAAAGTAACTGTTTTATGCTTATTTTATGTGCCGTTTTACTCCTAAGCAATAATAACAACACACTAATCGAAATTTGATGATGATGACAATTTAATAATAAATGCGCCGTGCGCATCGACAAGTTTTTCTGATTTTCATTTAAGACTTTGACGACGCCCCAAAGTGATGAGGATGAAGAGTAACATGCAACAGCAAAGTTGTTGTTAGTAAAACCGTATAACCGAAAATTGATGTGATAAAAAAAATTGCCTTCAGCTAGTTTTTTGTGAATATCGGAGAAAACTAAAGATCTGACATTTTGACTGAAACTTCAATATATCGAACCGAATGTCGAACCTTTTACATCTTTACATGTAATAAGCATCCAGATATAGTGATAGCGTCAACTCTTCAATATTTTAGCATTAGATCAGTGATTCTCAACCAGTGTGTGCCGCCACCCCCACTGGGAAGATCCTACCCAAACATAAGAGCAAATTCTTTTAAATTTATCTTATTGTTAGTGTGTCGCGCCAAATGCGGAAATTATTAAAAATGTACGGTGAGGAAAAATTCGGTGCGTTAAATTCGTACCGCACAACTTTCCGACCATATACACTATAGTAAAGTATGATTTCGTAGAAATCGTCGATTGTAAAAGTATTTTTGATCGGAAAGTGGAAATTGAACAGAAATTTAGTGAAATTAAAAAATTGTGCGGTGCGGATTCGTACCGATTTACTTTTATGTAAAAATAATTTAAAAAATTGGGAGGTGCCAACCCGTACCGATTATTTTAATTTCGATGACGGCTAACGTCAGTTTCAATATTTATAACAATAACCTTCCGATGAAGTTTATATATTGTCAATTTCAAGTTTCAGATAGCCTAGTGTCCATTAGCCTTGAAAGAAATGTTAATGTCAAATCTTGCAAGAAATTGAAAACTAATTCCGAAATTATATACTTAGATATTTTTATGCTACAATCAATATTTAGCGAGTTAGACGATTTGGCCTAGAAATGTGGTTTCTTTACCAGCCGATTTTGTTTATTTTTACTCCAGGAATAGCTGCTCAGATACCAAATTTCAGCCCGATACGATGCTCGGTTTGCCCGCAATTTTGTACACACACATACACAAACACACACACACATCAGACCAACTGAACTGGAGTCAACGGATCTCCACGAATCAGGGAAAAATAAGACTTTGATTTTTTTTTCTGTTTACCTTACTTTCCTTTACCTACATACCTACGGTATGTGGCCGGAAAGTAAAAAAGGTTGAGAATCACTGTCTTGTAGGTTCTCGTCTTGTTCTATAGTCATATACACATTTTCGGACATTCGGACTTACAGGGTTGAAGGATGGATTTGTACAGAAGCTTTTACCAAATCGCCAAGCACATCAATGTCGTCCTTTCCACACATGCACACACAAAATGATAAAAAGATTCAAACAGAATTTATTAAACTCATATAAGCTTTCTGGCGTCAAAGCAAACACCAACTGAGCACAGCTACAGCATTTTGTTTTTTTATTCTTGTTGTTTTGTTCTTTCTCTATATACAACGCACAACAATAATTTATCAAAATAGCTCAAGCGGTTTCATGCGTTCAGTTGTACTTTTCGCAATTCATTACATAATTCTAGATTCACACATATTAGTACGAAATATATTAATCTGTGTGTATGTAATATTGAAGGCAGAAACACCCAACAAGTAATAGCAGATGCGGAGTTTACATCACATCTCCTGGTACAATCTCATCTATATAAATGGAGAACGCGAGCGAACAGGCACTAGGCAGACATGTGATTTAATCAGATTCCATAAATTGAGCAGTAAAACTAAGTTATACCGAAGAGTAGAAGAGAAGAGGAGCGCACTAACAACTCAGGATGCAAGTATTAGGGCACGAAAGCCCCCCCCCCCCCAGGATAAGACAGGGCCCGATTACGCTTACGCTCACGTAGCCTTACTCAACTTGCATATATTTGAACAGCACATAGTGGCAGAGGTATAGAGGCGGTGCAAAGGACGAAAGGACGAAGCCGCTTTTAGAACGCTAGGAAGCACATCGGCAGTATATATAATGATGCATAATTAAGTGCAAGTGCATTTATAACCCAAAGTAGTACCCAGCAAGACAGGAACTTAATTATTCTTGAGCTTGAGAATATAATCGTACTACTAATCAATATATGCATCCCATCATACCTATAAGTTACAACCCGGTTAATAATTAATATTATTGAACCATATCCATTCCATAAATTGGAATGAAGATTATAGGTAAGTATCTAATCAACTAAGTTACATTTTCTGTCGGAGTCAGAGATTAAAACATGTTGTAATACTAGGAGTGACATCTGGTGAGATGATATACATTACCTATATGTTAAACAACACCCACTGTAATATACGAATTCAAATTGGCACCCAACGTGGGGCGCCAATTTGATGACATCATATGTTAAAAACATAGAGACGAGTAAGATGTGTGTATATTTGAGAATACGCTGAGGGTAATAGTATATTATTATATATGAGCGATTATGATAGCCATTGTTCGCGAGGATGAGGTTTGCGCCCACGAGTGGCGTAATTCATCAGAGCGAACAATTGCCATAATCATGAATATAATACTAAGTTTTTTCTACACCTTGCACTATTTTTAACACAAAATACAAATTGGGACTTCTCGATGAAGCAACGAACAAGCACTAACTGACAAGTGAAACAATATGGCGGGCGATTCACATCGAGCTATGGTCGGAATTCATCGGGTTCTTTCGAGATTTTAGATAAGTTGGATCGGTCACTTCAAATTCGTTAAGTCTTGTTGAACTTTAAATGATCTCCGATGTTATTGAATTGCAGTGATTTATAAACATCCATAACTCACTGTAGTA
Source organism: Liometoxenus newtonarum (assembly GCA_030264535.1). Taxonomy (NCBI): domain Eukaryota; kingdom Metazoa; phylum Arthropoda; class Insecta; order Coleoptera; family Staphylinidae; genus Liometoxenus; species Liometoxenus newtonarum. The sequence goes on along the minus strand of JARJEB010009183.1, from coordinate 1,985 downwards.
AGTTATAGGTACTATTAATCACTCAAAAATGCTAATAATGACCATATGCTCCCTCTATGCCGGAATGCGCACTGAGCGCAAAATAATTTGACTGAGCAACAAACAAACCTATGCATATGCATGGGCGTAGGCAGGGTGGGGAGTTGGTGACCAAAAGAAAGGTCTTAAGTCTCAAGTAGTAAATTAGTAAATGCTATATCCGAGAACGCGCGGTGACCAAAAAAGAAGCTCTTAAGTTGGTTCTGTTGGCAACACTGGCGTTGCGCAACGGTGCGCGGCTATATTTCTATTGCGCCGCAGGGGCAAAGGGAGTGCGAGCGCAGCTTAGAGGGAACATTGCATATAACTAAATAGGTGTAGAAAAAAAGGTTTTCACAATATACTACACTGGATAACCCACTGGATAGTAATATATGATTACAATGTTAAATTACAATTGAAACATCCTGTAAATACAATTAATTGATGATGATCATTGATCATAATAAAACCTAATAAAACGTAAGTGGAAGCAGAATATTAATTTTCACATGAGTATGATTATTAGAAAATAGCTCGCCGACCACAATTAGAATATCTACAATCAAGCATTGTGCGATTCATTACGTAAGTACGTGAAAGTCTGTATTTGTCGAACGTGTTTGTGTGAACTATTAGTTTCTGAGCTACCTATCTACAACCACTGGTATTGCAAGGACAAGGACCACCCGACCGGACCAAACCGCATGAGATATAGTAGAAACACGACCGCACTTTATGATGTAAATTCATTATTACGTGCCCACCGTGTGCCGCGGGTTCAATGCCAATGCCGGCCGGCTATCTCTAGTTCTATCCTATCTGGTGTGGTGGATAAACAATCGTGCAATATATGTACGCATTTAGTTCTACCTATAGGTACAATTGCTATAGTCATGGGTTCGTAATTAAAGCCGTCGACTATATAGTTTAATCTAATTAATCAGTTTCGGAAGCCGAGCAAACATATAGATACGAGTACAACTACAACTGCAAACATATTTAGAGTCCGTTGAAGAGTATCAACATCAACGTTATGTCTGGTGGGGAAGTGTTCGAGTTAGTATTGGATTTACATTATCCATAGGCGTGCGCAGGAGATTTTATTAGAGTATGCACAAACTTAAAATGTAACTGATATTCGAGATTCAAATTAATTTTTGCCGCCTCTACTGTTGCGCCATCTACAACATCCTAAGAGGGCAAAGTCAGCTGATTTGCCATTGCGTCAAAATCTTAAAACATTAGGGTGTGCCAGGGCACACCCGGCACACCCTGTGCGCACGCCTATGACATTATCCCTATGGATGGAATGATTTTGTTGCACTTGCACATGGAAATGCAAATGCAGTGTGAGCAAGTTCTACGATTTCGAGGTATATAGGTATGAAAATGACACATAAAAGCGAAATATGGCCTGATCGCCTGATGTACCAGCAGCAGGTAATAGCTTTCGACGTATTGAACAATTTAATTAATCGAGCGTGAGTTACAAATTGGTATATAACAACGAAAATGTAGGAGAACCCCGAATGATAGTCTACGGGTAAAAGTCGTAGGTATAAGAGCTTCAAGAAGGAAAACCTATAAGAAGTAAATTTAAAGTGTGCTGAGGTAAGATTTCGAAATATCTGAAGCTAAATCTAAAGTTGTCTTGCGCAACTTGAGAGTAAAATGGATTCTTCAATGGGGCAGCACTGATGATATGTTTTATCATGATAAAACAAATTTATTTTGATAACATATCGTTAGATAGAACTGAACATATCATATTAACATAGGCGTAACCAGAGGGGGCTCGCGTGTGGATTTAAAAAAATACGGTGCGTTAAATTCGCATTGCACAACTTTCCGGCCATATACAGTACGATTTCGTAGAACTCGTCGATCGTAAAAGTAATTCTGATCGTAAAGTGGAAATTGTTTAATTTCGATGACATTTAACGTCAATTTCAATATTGAAGTTT
>JARJEB010009177.1:0-10959 GCA_030264535.1 Liometoxenus newtonarum | reverse complement strand
AAAAAAAAGCTCTTCAAAGTAGAAATATCTATCTGAGAACGCGAAGACCAAAAAAAAAGCTCTTCAAAGTACAAATATCTATCTGAGACCGCGGTGACCCAAAAAAAAACCTCTCAAGTCTACAAACAATTTTCAAAGAGCCGCAAATGCTGTGCAAAGAGCCGCATGCGGCTCGCGAGCCTCGGTCTGCCGACCCATGTGCTAGAGCAAGCGCAATTGCATAATGTAACACTTCAGTCCATCTCCTTTACTTTCGCGTTCTATATGTTCTATAATCATTGATCTATAATATTGCTAACAATTGTTGTTTGGGTTGCATAGTGTTTGAGATTGCTCGAAGTGTAACTTTGCGTTTGACGTTTGACTCGACGGTCGACCTTTTTACAAGCAACAGCCAACAGTAGGGATTTCGTGAGTGATTTGGTGATTTAAATTGGTATACTGTCACTAAATATGAGGGTGGGTGTGCACTTTTTTCTTTTCAAATTTTTTTTTACGTCCAAGCCAGATAATATTCTTATCGCGCGGACATTTTGTGAGTGTTCGAACACCCTAACCCTCCAGCAAACTCAAATCAAAGCAATATGTTGCATTTATGATTTTTTAAATTTTGGATATTTAGACTCGGCATGATGCATCATGCATGATGATATTGATGATGATGCATATTGCATATGATGCCACAGATTGTTATAGCTTTTTGTTTTATTATTAGTTCGTGCAGTTTGTGCAGATCTGCACACACTCAAACAAACATACCTAATATCGATTAGCTATCTGCATGCACCGATTATTGCTCACAGCTCGAATCCCTAGCTGATGAACAACGAGAAGAACAAAGACGAATAATGAAAACCAAAACTGTTTCTTTGCACAGATACAATTACAGATACAATTAGAAGAAGCGATGAAACTATTTAGTTTCCACGTCCTATTCAAAATTTCGTCTCTCGTTTTACTATTTGATTACTGTTTGTTCCTCCAATATATAATTAGGTTGTTTCTCTTGTTTCGATCTAGTTTGTTTGGATTTCTTGTTTGTGTGCTTTGGTTTGGTCTTTTTGTGCTGATTGCGATTTCGTGTTACAACTAACTTTTGAGACTTACGTCGACATGAACGCCTTCGACTTTGTGACTGTTGGCCTGCGGTCGTTCCTTCGGGACGAACCTGTAGAACTCCTCGTTCTCCTTGTACCATTTCACTGCGTAGAGGGTGTCGTTGCCAAGATCGTAATCACACTGTAGTTGCGCCAGTTCGCCTGGCTTACGATATTGCGGCAAATTTACCCGCACCCATTTCAGACCATTCGATGTTGCTGCAAACGTCGATGTCGATGAAGATGAATAACCACCACCTGCTAGAAGAAAAAAAATACCAGTATTTATAACATTTCAAATCAAATGTCCAAAAAAAAAGCCTAATTGAGTTTTAACTATTCGAAATCCTATTGAACGCTTTGCATCATACATAGCATTTATTTTAACATGGAACATAGGCCATAGAATGTGATGTATGCAATGTTCGCAGCTAAAATAAACGAGTCGCATATTCATGGCAGTATGATCAAAGTAATTAATTAATTTTTATGATGATCATGTCGTTCCTGTCAGTTGTCAAGTTTGTTCCTCGTCACATTTGCATTGTTTGTTCACAGATTGTTCATCAATTGTTAACTTCTTTTCTCAAGGGTTAGGTCTTAACACAACTCACATCTCGTTTCAACACGGTTTACAATAATCATCAAAATAGCTCTCACACTGATGCAATGACTTGTCATCGTGGTGTGTCGTCGTCCGTCCCACATCCCCATTCAACCCGTGCATCGGTGTCTCTGGCACACTGCCATGAGTTTGACTTGTTTACTTTAGCTGTGCACGTAGGACATGTATATGTGCGATGGTAAAATAAACGCACGGTATATATTGAGCCATTATGTGTCATTGTGCATAGGCTCTTCGAAAAATATGGCAAAAGTATGTGTAAAATTGCATCAGCATCGACTGTTTTGCCTTGTATTCACAAGCAATCAGGCGCACAATTTTAATTTAAATTAATTGCTGTAATCCAAGTTGACATTTAATGCTCGCCGCGGCGCAAATATTCATATATCGATATGTAGACGCAATTTTTTATATCAATTACTGAGCGATTAATATTCCGCAAACGGCATTCTAGTTTGTAATTACACAACTGCAACATCACAATAACAATAACAATAGCAATTTTAGCAACGTAACACGTTTATAAATACATATGTTACACAAAACAAGGACATAAATTGTATTTACAAATATCCCGATGGTGGAATTGCAATTAAAAAGTAAACTACAACTAAAATTAAAATAAAAGAAAACCAAATTATAAAAATAATTCGTATTGAAATGAAAATAAAAAAATTTTTCTACGACCACTATGGAAAATAAACAAATGCACAGAAACCGCAGGCGCGGAAAACGAGTATTTACGAAGATTCATTACGAATATTCATTCCGTACGTTCGAGGTGTTACATAATGAAACCTGGTAAAGGCAATCGTACATCTCGAAGTTAGCAACACTAGGCCTCACATAGTTACAATCGAACTTCTCGCACTTCTCATTTATTTGGTTTGTTTTCTTTTAGTCTATAAAATTATTTTACCTATTGTATGACAAAATGAAATTGGAAAAGTAAATTGAACAGACTAAAAGTTGGCCAGGAAGTTTATATCGATAACCGCCTGGATGTATGCAACCAGATGAACGAACTTGTTCTATGGGTTGTCTTCATTTCATTATTTCAGCTGATTTGTTTTCTTTGAGTCTATAAATTATTATAGTCTATGGTCGTAGAAAAAGTATTATACGTAATACGAGTGGAAAGATGCAATTCCGTACTCGCGGATTACTAAACTCGTTTATAAAATTTCCACTCTAGTTACGTACCTTAACTAAGTATATCCTATAAGACTGCAGTTTACAAAGTTTTGAACTAGATTTTCTATTGTTAAAATCAAGTCAAAGTCATATCAGTCAGTCTCTTGTCTACGTGAACGTCGTGAACTATGAAGTAACTCCTCTAAATATGTTCCTAAATTTAGTAACTTGATGAAGAATGCTCCTCAATATTACAAATAAATGCAAGCTCAAACTATTAACTATAAACTTATATGTTAATTCGGTTTTATGCAAAAGTCAGGTGTCAAAATATAAAGTCAATCGTAAGATATTGTGTTAAGTTTATAGTTTACGTTAAGTTTATAATAATTAATCAACTTAACTTAAAAGTTCAGATCTCAGCAAATAGCCTAGAATAAAGATGATTCAAATTTCCCGCTCGAAAAATATTTAGTATAAACAAAATTTTGCGCGGAAAATTTAAAAAAAAATTAGGAACTTTGGATTTGCGCGGGTAAATAATAATTATAGGTATTGGAATCGTCATGATTCAATGGCGACCATTTTGTTATTAAGTAATTTTTAATAGGAAATAGTGTTCTTTAACTTAACAACTTTATTTTCTATTAATGTTTGCAAAAAGTTATCGTTGATAATTGTTTTGATTCAAATTTCCCGCGTAAAACTTACGGATTTTCTTTTATTTATTCTTTTAAATTTCCCACTTTAATTTATTCGTTTATAGCGCGGGAAATTTGAATTATCCTCATTAGCCTGTTTGTAATTCGTCGATAGGAAAGTGGCATTTGGACAGAAATTTAGTGATATCAAATCGTAATCAATGTAATTTCAACTTTCCGATGAGAATTGTGACGACCATAATGTCATTAAGGAATTTTTAATAGGAAACAGTGTTCTTTAACTTAACATCTTTATTTTCTATTAATATTTGCAAAAAGTTGTTGATGATTGTGATGATTCAAATTTCCCGCGTGAAACTTAGGGATTTTCTTTTATTTATTTTTTAAATTTATCACTTAAACTTATTCGTTTACAGCGCGGGAAATATGAATTATCCTCATTAGCGTGTTTGTTTTTCATCGATCGGAAAGTGGAAATTGTACAGAAATTTAGTGATATCAAATCGCAGTCAATGTAATTTCAACTTTCCGAAGAGAATTCTACAATCGACGATTTCTACGAAATCGTAGTGGATATGGTAGGAAAGTTGTTCGATTTATTTCCTATGTAAAAAACCAATCAAAATTTATAGTTGTATTTCCGGAGCATTTCCATAAAATTTGAAATTTCTGATTAAATTTTTATTCTCACTATTACTTTCACCATTATCTGATGTGAGTACAAACATATGCTAATAATATAATTCATAAATAAAGGTATTGTTAAAATAACAAAGTATTATTAAAATTATCTGAAAGAAAGGATTGATTTATAATAATATCTGATATCCAGGGCCGGTTTATACATTTAAAACTCCCTAGGCGATTTAACTGCATGTCTTTTGAAATAAATACAATAAAAAAATTGGAAACATAATTAACGCGTTTTAGTTTATTAATTTTGATTTTTTGCGCCCTAATAGTAGTGAAGAACAGAGAGTTCTGTGACAGCGGAGGTGGTGGAGCTAGGGACGCTTTTGTCCGATAGGTGGCGCTGGTGGTGCCGCGTTCTTGTTTTTAACATTAAATAAACATTGTATGTTTATTTAATGCTAAAAACAAGAACGCGGCACCACTAGCGCCACCTATCGGACAAAAGAGTCCCTAGCTCCACCACCTCCGCTGTCACAGAACTCTCTGTTCTTCACTACTCCTAATTGCTCGGCGATCGCCTAGGTTGGCCTAATGGATAAACCGGCCCTGCTGATATCTGATATGATAACAATTGTAATAACAAAATATGCAACATCCAACTTCCGTACACGGTTTTGCCATTATATATTATTTCAATTTCCATATTTCCAATACCAGGGCCAATAATATAACATGATACGATTAGTCGGTTGAATTTAATTTATTCATTAGAATATTTTACAACCAACGCAGTAATAAAACGCGAATGTAGGATATATTCTTAGGTAGATATACTGTGCGTTTTTTAATGATCTCCCATGATGGGATTTACATGGTAAAGGTAAACACTTTAAGTTTTGCAATGAAAAAATGACATAGTCTTTTAATTTGTGCCAGTTTTAATTCATTAATCAAAAAACATTGAAAAACACAAACTAACAACTGCGTCACTGTGTCAGTCACACGCAAGTTCACAGTATATTCTTCTAGGTCTTCCCCTTTCTACGGCAGAGGCGCCTCCTGGCTTCCTATTCATGGACTTTTTTCCGAAGATAGGTATTTAGGTGGGAGTTTAGTCAGTAAGAGTTTTACATTGGCTACTGACACGAGTCAGTAGTTATCCTACGCAGGATTCTCCCACCTACAGAAAAAAAATTTTTTTTCCCTAGAAATACTGCTAAAAAATTTAGAGTGGGATTTTGATTAAAACGGTCTTAAATTTTTACCATGTTAATTTATGTGGGAGATCGTTAAAAAAACGCACTGTATGTTTATTATTGATTGAAATGTCCACATCCACATATCATAACATTGAATGATATTATATTATATTATATTGATGTAATGATAACACTTTGTGTTTTCAGGGACATTGTCAGCATCAATTCGTGTTTACCTATTAAACATTATTTTCGTATATCTAATACGACTGATATACGAGGGACAAACAAAACATTCGCCGTCGCCATATTATTCTAAAGGCCAACATAAAGACATCGGCTAAAATTTCAGTTTGGAATAGAATCGTTAGAGACGCGAAGGGGTGCAATCGGAAAGTTGTAATAAAGTTCATTTTCGCTTATTTCACTAATTTCCTATCGTACAATCGCGCATGCGCTGATTGCGTATGTTTGTTACGCTTGCGAGATTTTACGTTCCTAAACTTGTGAAATAATGAAATAGGCGAAAATTAGCTCAATTACAACTTTTCAGCTTGCTTCATCTTAACCACGGATGTGCTCCGTCTAATTCTATGGGGTCTAAGTCTAAGGCAGTGATTCTCAACCTTTTTTCCTCACAGTACATTTTTTGATAATTTTGAAATTTGGCGGCGCACTTGGCTGACGTCTACGTCTCCTATGTAGGGGAAGGGACTGGGCGGCACACTTCGAGAATCTCGCGGTGCATTTCAAGAAATCTCGCTGCCGCCACACAGTGGTTGAGAATCACTGGTCTAAGGTAACGTAGAATCCAAAAATAAATATTAAACTCATCGTTATTATAGAATAATGTGAAGCGAAATGAAAACAGACTTTGTGTTTTGCTAAATAGCTAAATGAATAGAACAAAGAACAGAGCTATATTCACAGGACCGGGTTTAGAAATTTTAAGCGCACTGGGCGATTGGATAAATGCGCCTGTTTAGCTGTAGTACATTGCTTATATAGTTAGTGCAATGTAAATTAAACAATTTTTGCTATTTAAACCGGTCCTGAATATTCGATACGCAAACGTTCAAGGAAGGGTTGATTCAAGATTCAATAATCGCTTGAAACTTGAAAACGAAATCAAACGAAATCGAGTGCAATCGAGAAAATTGTTGAAAATATATTTGATATTTATTTTCTTGATGACGTGACGTGACGTTATTATGCAAATGTGCACCTTTATAATGACGGATTATATTGAAGTATCTTTTGAGAGTGCCGAGTGGATTGTTCGTAACGGATCCTAAAAGTGAGCGCTTTAAGCGTGTTTCACAAATACAAATGACGCAATTGAATTGAATTGAAATTTAGTTTTTGTAAGCATTCAATAGATGAATACGAATACCAAGAACTAAAGCCTATTTTGAGTCGAAGCTCATTGAGCTCTGATTCAATCGAATTCGAAATCAAAATGAAGGTATTTGTATTGCTAACGGACCGGTTTCCCGACTTCGGTTCGGAGTTATCATTTTGATGATTCAATTGCTAGGTACAGGTCAAGTGGGATTTCAAATGTAAAATGGAATTTGGAACTAAAATTATGCGTTCGGAAATCATATTTATTCAAATATTAAATAACGCAAAATTTAATTGCTTTTAAATTATTTTTTATTTATAATGTTGTATTTTACGTTTATTTATTTTTGTTTCGGCGATAAAATGCTTTTACTAATATTGAAATAATTTTCCCCTCTCTGTGAGAAATAATCCAGCTTTTGAGTTTTGAAATTTGAAATATGCATTTTGAAAATTAAAAACATTATTCCATCCGCATCCATTCGAATGAAAGCTTACAATCACAAATCTATAGATGCATTTTTAAATCTACATTTGTTTGAATTTGGAATTTTAAGAGTTTTTAATAAAATAAATAATAGAATAAAATCTAGGGCTGCGTTCCAAAACACTTATCACATCAAAAACTACTTTTTTGGACTTAGGCACGTGAATGCTTGGAGGTATGACAAAATCTCGACTGTTTGACCTTCACAGAAATATTTTTAGATATTCTGCATTTATTCGAATTTATAATAGACTTCGTTTATAATGCATGCAAGTCACATGAATAAGTAAACATGTAATGTAGATATATTACTTCCATAGATAGACCTGTATCAATTAGAGTTAAAGTGGCACTTTGAGACATAATATTTCACATCAGCGTAACAGCAAGTCGACTTGTGAGGAATGTATACAATTTTCTGTTCGTTTATAAGTATGCATTTGTATAGAGTGAATAGTTTACAATAGTGTATACCTAGGTAAATAGGGCATAAACGGATATATTCCTAAGCTATAAGAACGAATGTTTAAATATTGTGCTTGTACTTACATAAGCATTTCTTTCTCATTCAGGTTCTATTCGTGTTGGACGTTTAAGCGCTATTTGGCGCTTATAAGCGCGTGAAACATGTTCGCGTTGGTGAAGTGAGCAATACAGAACGTACAGAATCTCTGCGCTTTGGATCTGTGCGCTTTGTATTGCAATGAATTGATTTCTGATTTCTGAGCGCTCACTTCACCAACGCGAACATAAAATAGTGCTTTAAGCTCGAGCGCGTAAAGCGTCTAAGTCTAAGCGTTCAACGCTTATAGTTAGTAGTTGCCACGACGCTCTTTTACTTCAAACCGACAATAGAATGAACATATATAGAGTGATTCAAAATTATTGAATTCATCGGAAAATTGCATATTCTTAATAACTTTGGGAACACTCGGTATATTTTAGACTATTAGGTACAATATGAATGCATCTACATGAAATATACATGAGTAAATCTAACGTTTATGAAATGTTCCTGTTTGTTTTGTGGAAAACGAATATTATGGGCGCATTTACATTTAGAGAATATTCGGTTTATTCATTCAGGAAAAACTTTTGTCAAGGGAAAGTTAGGCGTTGTGAACACGTGAACACTTGAAACTGAAACACCTAAACTAAATTTCTAACTTATCAACATCAAACATTTATGTGAATGCAAATTTGTGAAACTACCGAATGAATATAGAATATGTTGTTCCATTTTGAACAGATTTTCTTTTGTCAGTGAATTTTAGAATGTATTTTGAGTAATTTTAATGATTATGAATTTATGACGTTAAGTTTTATTTAGAAATAATTAGGGGATTTAAATATACGAAGGTGGGACCCAAAAAGATTTTTTTTTGGTTTTTTTTACCTATAACACCAAACACATTTTGCAAACTCGGTCCCATGCCTTTTCCAAGTAGCGTTCCGTAGTAGCATTTAACCTTTTGTGCCAATCCCATAAACTACGGACCGAGATTCTGACCAAGTGTAAGGCTCTAGGGCTGCGTTTCAAAATGAGTGCCTATCAATAACCATTTTTTCCATTTTTTGTTTGTAAATATGGCAAAATATGAAAACATATATAATTTTTTGATCGTATTTTCCCACAGAAAATTCCATATACAGAGTGATACAAAATTATTTTAATTCGCACATTCATTAAAAACTTTTGAATCGCACTGTACGTTCAATAATTTACGAAATTTGTTAAAGTAATGTTTTCAAACCCAAACTTTGCCCACGTTGTTTCAACTTAATATTTATTTTAAAGTGATTAAAATATACGAAGTCGGGACTCAAAAAGATTTTTTTTTACCTATAACACCAAACACATTTAGCAAACTCGGTCCCATGCCTTTTCCCAGTTGCGTTCCATAGTAGCATTTAACCTTTTGTGCCAATCCCATAAACTACGGACCGAGATTCTGACCAGGTGTAAGGCTCTAGGGCTGCGTTTCAAAATGAGTGCCTATCAATAACCATTTTTTCCATTTTTTGTTTGTAAATATGGCAAAATATGAAAACACATATAATTTTTTGATCGTATTTTCCCACAGAAAAGTCCATATACAGAGTGATACAAAATTATTGATATCCAGATGACTGCGTAATTAATTCGAAGATTTATGAAAAACTTTTGAATCACACTGTACGTTCAATTTACTTTTGTTAAAGAAATGTCTTGAATCCTAAACTTTGCTTACGTTGTTTCAACTTAATATTTATTTCAAAGTGATTCCCTGTAACACCAAACGCTTTTTACAAACCCGTTCCCATGCCTTTTGCAACCTGAGTTTCGAAGCTGCATTTAGCTTTTTGTCCGATAAACTGCGAACCGAGCTTGTGACCACTAAAGTTAAAACTTTTAAAGTCGTTTTGCCAACATAAATCAGAATGAACTAGAATTACTTAAAAAAACTCCCTAGTTTTTAGATCTATTCTCATCGGGTTTTTCCAAGGAGTGCAAGGCTATAGGGCTGCGTTCCAAAATGCGTACTTATCAATAACCACTTTTTTCCACGTTTTGTTTGCAAATATGACAAAATACGTATATAATTTTTTGATCGTATTTTCCAACAGAAATTTTTATATACAGAGTGATTCAAAATTGTTGATATTCAGATGACGGCGTGATTAATTCGAAGATTCACAAAAAACTTTTGAATCACACTGTATATTCAATAATTTACGAAATTTCCTAAAGAAATGTTTTCGAACCCAAACTTTGCCCACGTTGTTTCTACTTAATATTTATTTCAAAGTAAACTTAACGTACGTCAACCAAAACAACCACAACACACATGTAGATATAAACCTAAAGTATAACTGAAAAGTTTTCATTAAAAGTTTATTGTGTGTTGTGTTTTCTGTCTGAATTGTCTTTTGGAATGCTTCGAGCCTCTTACTTAACATTTCTATACGTAAAATGTAAAAAGCGGGACACGCTGTGAAGCTCTCATTCTTTGCGAACGTTTCTATATGTAAGTACTTAGGTATGTTTTAAGTTTTTAAAGAAAATTGTTTTTATGATTTATAGTCCAGTACAAATAAAGGAAAAAGCACAAGAAGGGAGAGCAAAAGCATTCTGCTAATTGCTTTTGAAAACTCAAAACTTTCAAAAAGAAGCGTCTCCTTTTATGTGTTTTGCCCAAGGCTATTAACAAGGCTCCCAGCAACAGTGCTTGTTGAGCTATTAGCCCTTGAGCATACGTATATGTATGCAATCAAAAACATTAAACTTAAAAAGTATAACGAGAAAGGTACAAAGCCGAGACATAGAACCATCAAAAGTGCGTGAGAATTTTTAATTTTATAAATGTAGACATTGCGGATAATTTAAAAATTGCGAATTATTAGTTTCTTTTTTGTTTACATGAAAAAACTATTACTAGTTTTATTTTATCCACCGTGTATAAGTATAGAGCAAGTTTAAGCACTATTGAGGTACAAAGCGAGATATAAAACCTCCAAAAATGCGTGTGTGTTTGAATTTTTAATTTTATAAATGTAGACATTGCGGATAATTTAAAAAATGCGAATTATTAGTTTTTTTTTTGCTTAAATGAAAAAACTATTACTAGTTTCATTTTATCCACCGTGTATAAGTATAGAACAAGTTTAAGCACTAATGAGGTAAAAAGCGAGATATAAGGCCTCCGAAAATGCGTGTGTGTTTGAATTTTTAATCTTATAAGAGCGGAAGAGGCGCGTGTTTGGAAAGAGTGGAGTTCTCGGTGTTTTTCTTATTTAT
>JARJEB010009176.1:0-23457 GCA_030264535.1 Liometoxenus newtonarum | reverse complement strand
AACGTTTTTTTTTTATCTCGGAACGTCGTATAAGTGACACATTACATTCTCTGTTGCATGGTGTATAAGTGTAGCTTTATGGCGCCTCCGATACTCATAATAATTTATACCTCCTAGGCGCATAAAGTGATTCTTCCCAATCGGCGTGCAGTACGCAGTGGAGCAGTTCTATGCAACCCAACTCGCGTAACGGTAACGGACCAATCGGCGTGCAGTACGCAGTAGAGCAATGCTATGCAACCAAACTGGCGTAACGGTAACGAACGTCAAATGCTATAGCGTCGACATTCACGAATTGTTTATTCTGATTCAACGATTCAAACGAGATTCAACAATTTCTGTTGTTATTTGTGTTGTAGGAATTGTCAACCCTTCCTACTCGCCACACAAAGTGACACTTATACGCTTTATGATATAATCTACTATTAGGCAACGCGTTGTCGTCCATTTATAAACGTCTAATCGCAACCATCGTACTTGCTCACGCTGTTGCCCTTGACACAAATATAGTGCATCGCGCACACGGACACGGCCATTCCAGTTCTAATGCATTTCAATGATAATAGAAAATCAGAACTGAAATTTTCATTTCAACGTTGTTTGAATGGTTTGTGTTACCATAGTTTTGACTTTTCAACACTGTTCTTCTTCACAGCCCAGTCGACTATGAGCAAATGTTCAATTTTCTAGCCAACAAAGCTTAATTACGGGATTACAGCTGATTTTTATAGTAGTGCTTTAAAGTTAGCTGTTTTTACCACAGTGGCCATTACACAATGAAAATATAGGTATAGTTATGACTGTTTTATGAATGCAAAATAAAGAAAGTTTATAGACTTAGTAAAAGTAAAGTGATTTTGTTTTTACGTTAACATTAAGCTGAAATATGTATCTACAGGGTGTACAGAAAATGGCGGATTAGCTATACGATTATTCCAGTATTTTCTCTTCAAATTTGGTCCTCAAGGAGTGTTTAAAAAACCAAAGTTAATAGCATTTATTTATTTATTAGCTATCATCAAAGAAATTTTGCACAAATTTTCTTATTTTAAAAATTTTGCGTATTCAAACGAAGGGTACATACAACAATAATAAGTTCTGAATTAATTAAAGAATGGCAGCACGTGTAGCTTATCTCTGATTTTCTGTATACCCTGTATATAGCACATCAAATTTGTTGCATATTTAAAATGAGAATGAATCATGCTGTAATTAAATAAATAATTTCAGCATTGCGTCGTTGGATTTGTATCTTTTTTTGCAAATCGAAAGTGGCAGGAGGTTATTAACGGATCACAAGATTTGTTTTTTTTTGTGACTCATAAAATAAATTCATATTTCATACACACCTACTTATTTTATATCGCCTCAGGTTACTTATTAAATTCTAAAAAATAATTCTTTTCTTGATGTGTCTTTCTTTATAGAAGCAAAGCCTGGTAATCCTGTGACGCGTACGCCTTCAGATAGACGTCCAGACGCAGTTCGTGAGGAATCCAGGAATCACGATACACATGGCCAATCACATGATAACGACAATGACAATACCCATACAGAGAGGTAGTTATTATTTAAAATTTATTACCATTTTATTGCTTATTTAGTGCGGAATAATCGAGCAAATATTTATGTAAAGTAGAAAAATCATTCGTCCATTATAAACATAATTGTTGGACATTATGATTGTAGATACTTAATGTTGTCTTGTTTGATTTCGAATCAATCGATTCATCGATTCATTCCTTTTTATCTCGACTCAATTCCGAAACATTTGTTGATTTTTCGGTTGAATGTTAGAGAGTTAGATAACCGAGCTGATAGGATACTCAAAAAGTTTGATAATTTTTCGCATGCAGTCGTAAGCCGTCTGCGTGATGTGTTGTTACGCATATATTTTACGTTATCGGTTTATATCTGATAAATGTATGAATTGATACGTAGTCAAAGTGTTGAGCATGATGGGCGATACCGAACATTTATTCAATTTGTTTCGCAGTGTTTCGATCAGTTCTGCTAAACGAAAGCAAAGGAAATATAGGTAGAAGCAATCAAATGTTAAATAGAATTAATGTGACAAAATGTTATATATAGTGTGAGGTGCATAAATCTCAAAATAAGGATTTATGAACGGAAATTGGTTGACGTTTCGTTAGTTGGCACTCCTTATTTTCAACTTTTGCTAATTATTTTTTCATGAGTTTATTCGCGATTTTATTTTCCAACAAAATTCACTTTAATAATATTTATTTTTTTTTGTTTTTAGTTCTGTTAGTCTGCCTGCTTCCACCACGGGAAGCAAACAAAGACAAAACAGCCACATTAACCGATCGGAGAGTGTCAAGGAACATTCTGAAAAGGTAAAATATTATAAATTTTTATTTATTTATTCACGTTATCAGTATGATCATATTGTTTTTTTGTTTACTATACAAAAAGTAATTGGCCTTCAAAATACATTTTTAATGCGAATCGATTGCTTCGCGGATTTGCTTTTCAATTTCTTTGTAAATATCTTCATTTTCAAAATTCTCATCATCGGCATAACCGAAAAACACTGGAAGACAACAACAACAACAACAACAAAAAAATATTAATTTCCAATTAAATTATTTCAATTACCCTTACTTACCTCTTGTGAACAGTAACAACACAAATACCTGCCAATACATTGTCTCTCTCGGTCTGCCTCCCAATTATTAACTGTAACTAGTATAATTATCTGTAGTTGTTTTTATTTATATGTTCACATTGTTGGTTTTTTGATACGAAAAGAAAGGGAAAGCCAAATAATTATACAACATAAAATCACATAAAAAATACACAATCCCAGTTGGAAAAAACAACTGCAACGTCTTTTGCTTTATTTAATTAACGACAAACAATGCATTTATTTTTCTATGATGAAATTTACGGATCAAAATAGATTTTTATTCGCGTCTGATTTAAAAATTCAAATAACAAAGTCGCCAAAGTAAAATTTACATTTCAACGTTAATTTCAAAAGCTAAATAACAAAAAGTAAAAGTAAATTAAAATAAGAAAAAGTAATGCCACAGTTTTTTTCTTTCTGTTTTACGCGTGAACCAATGCAAGAAATTTGTAATTTGTAATTCATTTAGGACAAGGTTTACATACTTGGACTTGAATATACTTTATTTATCGGCTTGTTAAATAACCGTTAATTCATACTGTCACATGGAATGGAATATTTTACAACATACGCAAGGATGTTTCATTGAGGTCATTGCGACAATTCGTTTGTGCGTCTCCGTCCTTTTAATTTTGATTATATTATAAAATGTTTACTTTATCTAAACTGTACCGTAATTTTTCTTAATTTTTTTTTTTTTGTTCCAGAATCGTAAACAGAAGAGAAATATCAGTGATCCATTACATACTAGGTGAGTTTGAACTTTTTTTGTTTGTTTACTATTTGGATTGCAAAACATTTTTAGTCAGCGCACGCGAGCTTTTCTTCTTTTTACTTTTTTTTTTTGTTGAACAGACGTTTGTAGCTTTGTGTTGCGTATCGTTGATTTTCGATTTCGACTCGCGCTTTCATTTACGTAGATGAGACGAGGCAGACACATGTAGATATATATCGGATCGGGTGAAATTGGCGTGTTTTCAGTGTATTTTGGTGCGTTGCAAAGGTGAAAACACGCTTGCGCTTTTCATTCCACCTATATACCAACCAACCCCCCTATAGATCGTTCGTTTGCTTGCTGAAATTCAGCGAAAAATTCTTCTTGTCTACTAGAGCGACGTCAACGCGTTTTCCTTTTTGACGCCCCGTGAACAAAACATCCAATTCCGATATACATAAATATCGTGAACGGTAAACGTAAACAATCTTTTTTGCCTTAAAGTTTTTTACTCTTTAACAATAACAATGTGATGCTGGTCGGTAGTGTGTGACAATTATGACTAGTAATTATATTCAATCATATCGCAGGGGTGGGGGGATTCGTGCATTATCTGTGCGCGTTTTCGTTGCTAAATTAAAAATAAATCTGTGTGTGAAATGATGGAATGCACAAGTTTGAGCAATAATCCTTTAAGTGACCAGCCACGGAAGTCTTCTTTGCATGAAAGGTATATAGATATACTTATTCTTTTCCTCCTCCCACACGTTCCGCCTCTCTGCCCTGCCTGCCTGCTGCCAGCACTTCAAAGCTTTACACTTTTCTTAAGAAAACAAATTCTGTACATAATTAGCGTTTTCATAACATTGCATGTTGTTTAACTAGGATTCTCTTTCTAGAGAAGCGTCGTTTCTTCTTCGAAGAAGTAAAAACGTTAATTTAATTTTTACGACCCTATTAAACTCAGCAAATGATTTTTAAGTTGAGTAATCAATCACACTTTATACTCGCACATCGAAGGACACGTATGAATAACATGATAAGATAAAATTATTAGGAAATTAGTCGAAAATTATTTTCAGTTGTCTGTACGTAGGTACGTAGGTGACGATGTATCGGGACAATTCGATTGGAATTCGCAAATTAGTAAATTCACTGTTCGATTTGTAACGTAAATTTTATAGTCTGCCGAATTATTAATTTTAATGCTTTTTATTTTTTCAGTGACGCTTTGATGCTCATCGACTCCCAGGGCCCCTTCCAACAACATTCAGGTAGTTCTTCGAATAGTAGTTTAAGTTCAAGGTGAGACCATTATTCTCTATAATACGAATTCAAATTACAAACACTTTTGTTCCAAGTTCATTAACCACATCTTTACAATTTTAATTATAGATCGTTCGATAGTCCCTTCAGCAACGCCGAAGAGGATAGTGATTTGAACGTGGAACCTGATCCTCCAGACTGGAAGAGTACACTCACTGAAGAACAATTATCTGGTTTACATGCTAAAGAAAAAGCTAGGCAGGACGTTATTAATGGTAAGGGTTTTGATAATTCTTTTTCACAAATCTCATTTGTAATTGTGTGTGTGTGTGTGTGTGTTTCAGAACTATTTCATACTGAAAGGTCTCATGTAAGAAACTTAAAAGTTCTCGATCAAGTATTTCGAAAGAGTATTACTGATTGTAAACTGATAACGGAATCCGAGGAAAACCTTTTCTTTGCGAATTTATCAGACATATTAGGTATACATAGTCAATTCAATGTAGCGATGAAGAAGAAACGTGCCGAAAGCCCGGTGGTGACTGATATAGGCGACCTTTTACTTGGAATGGTATAAATCAATATTATTACATTAATAGCTTTGTAAATTATCTTTGTTGTTTATTCGGTTTATAGTTCGACGGGGATCTTGGCAATAGATTCTGCGTTGCAGTATCGAAATATTGTGAGAAACAACAATTGGCATTGGAGTTAATTTCGGAAAAGCGCAAAAAGGATTCGAAATTTGAGAGTGTGCTCTATCAGTGCGAAAAGAATAATCTATGCAGGCGGCTACCGCTGCAGGGACTCATTCCGCAAGAGATGCAAAGGACAACAAAGTACAAACTGCTAGTCGAACGGCTTATCGACAACGAAGAGGACCTTATCCGGTTGAATACGGAAATCAATATCGTTGGTGAACTCGATAAACTGAAGTTGGCATTGGACAAAATCAAAAACATATTGAACAATGTAAATGAAGCGGCCAAACTTGCATACAACGAATATAGACTGGACGAAATTCGAAGTCATATGGAAATTGTTGCGGTGCCTGGACGAGGTGATTCTAGCAATCAATTTAATGACACTTTGAAGGTATTTTCATTTTCATTGGCTTTTATTTTGCATTACTTTCTTTTTACGATCGATGTTTCTAGGCTATCGAATGGAAGTTGGTGCGCGAAGGCACCGTGATGTTAAAAAGACAAAACAAAAATGTTCCAGTGCACATGTTATTATTAAAAGAAGCTGTGATACTACTACACAAAGAGGGCGAACGTTTTACACTGAAAAGCTTCCATGTCAATAATCAACCTATAGCACCAATTATTAAGATAACAAATTTGATTTGTCGGCCTAATGCAGCAGGTACGTTGTTAGACTTACTAGTTAAATATAACTGAACTATGATTGTTTCATATGGTTGTCTCATTTTGCAGATATGACTTGCTTGTTCCTGCTTAGCAATGCGCAGAATAGTCAAAATATGTATGAAATTCAATGCCCTGACGAGACTGACAGAAAAACGTAAGTTCTTATCATAGTCATCATAATATTGCGGGGATTCACTTATTTTATGAAGTTTGGTCATAGTCGTACTAGACGCGTTTCGTTTTGAAGATTTGTATGGTCTTTATTTAGAATGTAGGTCGCTCACTGTACTTCTCATATTATCAACACACTGGCTACATTTCTGCAATAGAATGGCCGGCGACTCGCATGCTCGCAATTCATTGCTTATTGTCGAATTTTGTAATTTATTTTCGCAGCAATTCTAAACGATTTCTGGGGAAAAAGAATGTTATTAATTTTCCAATTCGTGGTATGATTATAAAAATATTTGTACGTAAAGGCTTTTCGTTTTTTTATATATATATTTTTAAAGAATTTCTTTTGAGTAATACGAGTTTTGCGAGCGTTTGTGTTTATTTGAATAATTTTTACTATAAATTTTAGCGGTAATATATCAGTTGCCAAAGAGGCGAATTAAATCTGTTTTGTTTAGATTATTTTGACCAACATCTAAAGTACATACTACTACAGATATTTGTTGCTTTAAGATAATTTACCAAGGCTTCTTCTTTGTGGGCAGTTGTGTGGTATTAGGTAGAGAAAACCGAAACTACATACAACACAGCTTCAAATATCTCCACCATCCCGTAAATATATATATATATATATATATGTACGCACTTTTCTCTCATGATCATGAGCAATCGCCGCCACGGACCGCGAAGTAGACTCGAATATCTGTCCACAACGGAGTGTTCTCCTTGCGCGCTGACGGGTGCAATTCAATGTCGTCCGCGTTTAGTGTTAGATCGACGGTTTGTGTATTGTATACATGGGCAAAAAATTTTTCCCGAAGCAAAGAAGGTGTCGAAAAAACGGTTTTCCTGGCACCGAAATCCATCTCTACTATTTTCTTCTATTTTTTGTTTCTTTATATAAATATAATATAAAGTTGTCGTAATTTCTCGTGGGATTTTATAATGCTGCCGTTATATCCGAATATTCATTAACTTGTCTGGTCTGCTATTTGCGTGTTCACGGCATAATTAAATCGGTTTCTAACTGCACAACAGGGGATCGAATCATTGTGGGCTTTGTTTACAAGATCAGTTAACAGTGTTGTTTCGGGCTAACTGCAGAAAAAAAAGCTGCTAGTGCATTCGGAAAGGTCGACTATTACGTCAAAGTTGATCGATTTTTCAATCGAGAGCATTAATATTTTACTTTATTATTGGAATTCTTCCAATAATAGGCAAATGTGTGCAGATGAAATCGATAAATAATTAGTTTGGAGTTTTATAGTCACTGTCGGACTCTTGGTGTTCTGCACGCCGCTTTTGAGTGGTTATTGTGTGAACGATAATATAAACGAATTAGATTTGGTCTTCTAAAATAGTTTCGTTTAATTTTATTTGTTAATGTTTTAAATTTCATTTTAAAACAATACGAACGCAGAACAAAAAAAGTTTTGAAATGGATTTAAAAGGTGCCAACCGGAAACATTAATATTATATTTAACTGAACACGAATTAAATTTGTGCATTAAACATTTCAACCTTGGTAATTTTACCTACCGCGACTGAATTGGCTTGCGTAGCATCAAGAGTTTTTAATTACTATAATTTTGCATGAAATACATTCATCACTCGATAAATTTGTTTAATTGTCAATTTCATTTATGGATTATTGTTAGTCGGTAGGTAAGCTTAGACACGTAGCCTAATCCATGACTCCCCATTTGTCACGCATTTTTCTAAACATACGTTTCACAAATCGACACGTGAATCACCCAGAGAACAATTAAAACGTTAATAAACGACCATGCGTTGCATTATTTTAAAATATTAACGTGAAATATTTCTTGCTGACTCGATAACAACTGCAATCAATCAACGTAGACGACTGCGAGGTAGTTGCTAGCTAATTAAAGTGTAGCATTCGTTTTCATTGTGGTTTGCTATCAAAAATGCCACAAAGACGCAAATCGTTAACGTTGGAAGACAATAAGAAACTGTTGGCGGTTGTACAACGTCGCGGCAGTTTGAATGTGCCTTGTGGTGCAAAACTATTACAGAATGGCAGCGAGAAACGTCGAGGAAGTGTCATAGTGAGGTATAGTCAGTGATATAGAAGGCAAAACGTTTCAGTTTCTGTAAACAAGGCAACTAACTAAATATTCACTGGATGTGTGTGTGTGTGATTGATGGTTATTTTTACGTGAAAACTATTTTAGCGATGAAGGACATGACTGACATGTTCGATTCAACATTGCCGTTTTCGTGTTGTTTTTTTTTTTCGGTACATAGGAGCGAGCGCATTTATGTTAACCATCTGTTATCAAACAATTTTCAGTTTGTTTATACATATACAGAAACTTATTTTCTTACAGACTGGTTGGCGCTTCTGTTGCCGAAATGAAAACAAACTCGTTTTATTGCCTTGCTTTGCAACTTTAAGCGCGTAGTTTATTCCTTATTTTTTTCAGAAAAAAGAAAATAATATATTTAACTATGAACTCCGTCGGAAACGTGTCAATAATTTCATTTTCTGATTGAATATGTTTGTTTTGTTTTTTGCTTTTCATTATGATTAAATGTTTTCGTTTTTATTGACGGTTTTGATAAGTTTAGTTCGTAAATTAGAACTGTCGAACTATATTTATTTGATTTTTTGCTAGGTGAAAATAGAACACGGTCGTTAGTTAATAGAAAATCCACACGAGCACAATTAGCGTGTTTATTTGGATCAAAATCGCTTTAAATTAAACACGACTCAGCGCTGCCTTTATGTACAGCATCTCGGGGCATTCATGAACACGTCGGAGTCGATTGCAGATGCGCTTGTCTTATATTGACTTGGAATCCTGAATTAATAAAATTGTGTATTCAGTGTGGTCGTGTGGGCATAATATTATACTCGTGCTAAAAATAGTTATTTTTTTTACGAAACAATCCACTTTTTGTGAATACGTAGCGTATTAGCTGTATAAGTAAAGCAATTGCGCAGTTTGTTGCTGAAAATGTTCAATAATGTCAAGTGGGTGCTTATGAAATTGCAATAATATTAATGCATTGATTCACTTGGAATCTATTTGCAGATGGTTCAAATATTTGACTGAAGCAAGCGAACCATACAAATCGCGGGATGGAAGGAATAAAAAGGTCGAACGTAATCATGAACCGGAGGAGGATATCACCCATGATCTGCCACCTTCAAAGCCAGAGGCCATCGAACGTGTAGAGCCAATCAGTGACAATGACTTGGCAACGGGCAGTAGTAGTCAGCGGAACAGTGCTACGCTGGAAGAAGATGGAGTTGATAAGTCGACCGCTCCAGTTGATGGAGAAATGCCCATTCAAACCGTACATGCAGGTAATGTAATTGGCAAATGAATTGTTTCGCTTTACTTTTTCACACAAAAAAAAAATGGGTGCGTTTGGTTGTTTAATATTCTAGCTGGTGGAGGTGGTACGGTAAAGCTGACTGCAAATGACTGGCCTTTGATACAACCGTCTGAGGTGCAGATTGCCGAAACTTCTGTTCACACTGCTGAGCCTATTCTGACTCCTTTAGGTAGCGCACCATGTTAAATCATCGGAAAAATGTCATCACTAATGATTGCAATTGTTTTCTAGAAAAAATTAAACGAAAGGACGAAGAAGTGAAGAAGGCATTGGCCGACAAAGAAGTATTAGTGGCTGATCTTTTAAGTATTCCTCGCGAAAACTATCGCGTTATTGCAGACATGATCAGTTTGGAAGCGGAGAAGAAAACTGATGTGGTGGAACCCTGCGATCTTGTATTAGCTTCTGTTCATCAAGGTATTTATCTATCTAAGTTGTTCAAATTTTCCTAGTCAGTCAATGATCTACATGTACAATTGTTACAGTAAACGAACTTATATCGGCTGTGAATGACTCATTGAACATAACAGAGGCGGACGCTGTTGCTGCAACAGGCGGTAAACATCCTTCGTGTAACAGTAACGAGCCGTTAACGAAACAAAATCATGTGCCTTCCGTACCTGCTTCTAAAATTCAAAATATTGCTACGACTCTTATGTCTCAGCTTACAATCTTACTGGTAAGTCGAAATCATTCATAAATGCGCTCAACTTGCCTAAATAAAAATGTCTTTTCCTCCTTTCCAACTCAGAGCTCTGTGAAACAAAGAGACGAAGAATCTGAAAAGATGCGGAAAGAAGTACACCGGTTAAGAGAGCAATTGCATGACAAATGCAATGTGCATCCTTCACGATCTACTACTAATCATCATGACTCTGAGGATACAGTTTATCAAGAATGTGCACAATCCGGGGACTTGGAAAGCATAGAGGTAAGTGAATTGATTGATAAATTTCGTGAGCAGGGTTTCAGAAACAAATTGGGCATTTTTTTTTTCTTCTTCTTTAGGAAAGTCCCATTGAGACTGAAACTACTTGAATGACAAAGAGGAGAGAACCTTATTGGGATTTGGAGGATTAATAAACTGAATGGTTTTGTGTCAACCGAGCAAGACATTTTGTATAAATGAATTTGTTTGTTATCAACCTATTTAATTAAAGATAAGTTATTTTAATTTATATTCAACAAAATGATAAATGAAGGCAAGTATAACGTGTAAGCAAATATTCGTTTTGAGAGACGGAAGAAGCAACAACCAATGGACACAACCAAAAACGAAACTAATACTTGTGCCTGCCTAGCCGCTGTCTCTGAGATGGATGCTTTCATTCGAAATTGCTCTCATGAATATTTGCATGGGTCTATTATAAATTATTTATTTTAGTCATACACATGAAAGTATTTATTTGTATTATCGTCAACTTACCTACAGTAGGGAGAACAACCTGGTGGTTGAATGACCGACCCATGTATTTCGGCCGAACATTACATAGATGTCACATTGAATTGAGCACATTCCACACGCAAAAGTTATAACAAAACAAATGCTGAGTTGGGTCATTATTACCATATATTGGAACTCATACTGTACGTGCAATAATAACGAACGCTTTTGATTCGTATGTTGTTCATTATTATAAATCGCTAAAAATGTTGTTTATTGTCCGGATCATCATTATAATATTATATACAATGTACATACATACATATTTACACCTATCTCTAAAACAAAGTTGTCGTAAGTATTAATTAATATACAACATATGAATATATTTTTTTAAGATTTCTTGTTAAAATAGTAGATAGATTTTTGACTATACAATCTGCATGTATGTATATTTATTTATTTTATTTACAACAATGATTATTAATTATTTTTAAATACTTCATTATTATAATATTTATTTGATGGATTCAACATTTATATTTCCACAGTTATTAATGGATTTTGTACATGTTTCTTTTTTTTTACATTGTTAGAATTACGTTAACTTTACAATCTTCATTGTTAATTGTTATTTGATATAGACCTGTGTATAGACACGAAGGCAGAAAATATTTCCTGTGTGGTCCGTTGTGCTGCTGTACACATTAATACAAGCTTTCTGTATTGACGGCTTTTCAGTAACCCAATATCTTGCATTTTACTGTGTCAGCATTTATAGATATTTATTACCTATATTATAAAAAACATTGAATATGTGAGAAAGTGGTTTATAGTAACTAATTAAAGTGCAGAAAATAGCGAATTATTATAATGAACGATATTCAATCTACATTTTTGTTTGTTAAATATTATACAAGCTAGTGACCGTACAGTATCATTACACTTGTATAAAATTTTTCAATAACCTGAATAAAGGAATAATTGTACACCTAATAAATCCCTTTATGTTTTATAAAGTTTTTTTGACTAACTGGATGGAAATTGCTGAGAAATATTTCTCGTTCAGAGATGCTTCTACTCGGTACTGAAGAATTAGTAATGTAATTTCTATTTTGATTATTTCAAAATTGTTTAATTAATGTTAATTTGGAAGTTGATCAAGTGCTTCTAAGCAAAAAATTGGAAATTTTCCGAGATGAATTTCGTGTCAGAAAATTCGGTAAATCGCTTCCGAAAAATTTGCCTCAGAAAACTCTTTCATTGAAAATCGCTCTCAGAAAATTTGTAGTAATAAACTGCGCAAATGTGAGCGATATGGTCCATGGTCCATTGTAATAATGTCCAGATTTTGATTTTGGATCACTCGGCTTATTCGTAAATTAAAACAGTTTTAAAACTTGCAGTATTTGAAAAAGAAGCTTGTCGTGTTTCACCATGTAGCAGGTCAATGCATTTATCGGATTCGTACAGCTCCGGAAAATCTATAGTTTCAGTCTCCGAAACGCAGATGAAAGTTTCTTCGTCTTCGGTCTGATCTGGCTGAACACTGGTTGCTATGGAAATAGATGGTTCGCATGATCCATTCATGCTAAGGCCCATTAGAATATAGAACTCAATGTGGCGCTTCTTTAATTCGTCTAAATATTGTACTTGCTCATCTCCTTCACCTCTTAATTCCTGTAACGCATAAATGGAAGTCTTCTCCTTTTCCCCCTTTCTCCTATCCTTATTTCCTTCATCTCCGTTTT
Source organism: Liometoxenus newtonarum (assembly GCA_030264535.1). Classification (NCBI taxonomy): domain Eukaryota; kingdom Metazoa; phylum Arthropoda; class Insecta; order Coleoptera; family Staphylinidae; genus Liometoxenus; species Liometoxenus newtonarum. Next base: position 10,775 of record JARJEB010009176.1, on the reverse strand, counting down.
TATTTGTTTCTGCCTTTAGGTCGATTTTAAAATTTACAAGTAGCGCAAAATTAAATTTCTCATCCACCATCCAAAAGTGTATTTTCCCTTGATTGTTCTGGTAATCCGTTATTGGTAGCTCAGCAGCAAATTTTGAAGAACGTGACGCAATAAAACTCAAAGTCATTAAAATCAAACCATTCAATGAGTTTTCGGAACACTGCTCCAAGTTATCCTCAAATCCAGCAAAAACGGATCTTAGATTCTGATGGAATGATTTCAATCGTTCTTTGAATCCATTGCGGTCGTTCTTCGTCAACAACTTCCTCAGGCTGTTCATATCCTTTGCACAATCTTTCATCAACTTAAAATTAAATTTGCCAAAATTGTCTGCTTCGCCAGTTTTTTTTAACTCCTTCAGAAAATAATTTCCGGTTACCTGATTGGGAATTTTGAGATTGTTACCACCTGCATTAGTCAGCATTCCCACTTCACACAGCAACATGAGGAAAGTATCAATACTTTCTGAACTTGGATTATCTCGCAAATATACAAGGTCATCAATTGATAACGTTGAATCAACATCGTCGACGTCGTCGATGTTTCCATTCCCCAGTAGTGTTAGCATACTTGGGGCAACATCAGCATGACAGGCCACTTTGCAGTATGTAGTAACTATAGGAGGTAAGAAACGATTATATTTTGGCTCTATTCCATGAACCAGATAGTCGACAACCAAATAGAGTGGATATACGCATTTTTGATTGATGATTGTACGATATCCGTTGAAATAATGCGCGATCTCTGCTTGTTTCCCTTCAATGTCCTCATCAGTGAATGACAGTCGCTCTTTTAGCTTGCCAAAAAGTTCATCAACCTGCTCTTCATAGAGACCGTAAAACGGAACAATTTCAACTCTTCGAAATCCACCGCCAGAAGAGTCATCTAGAAATCTGCATGAATCTAGTTTTATGTCATCGGAATACCCAACGCCACTTATATAGGAGATGCCCGTGAGGAGCACACCTTGCAGACAATCCGTAATATTGCCCTTTGTAATCGCACTAAATATTGCTGTCGTCAAACCAGCAATGTGTCGCATTACTCTCTGATCACAATTATTCGATAGCGCAGAAGTCACAATAGCGTCGCACTCGTCAACGAGAATCAGAACAGACTTCTCCTCATGTGCTATGTACAAATATCTGCACAACTCTGCCAAACCCATACGAACATTATCTTTACCAACATCTTGGAAACGTTTCGCATTCCACCACATCTCACAGATAGATTTATCATCATCTTCCAGATTTCCTTTCAAGTAATGCTTATGTTCACGGAAAGCACGCCAAATTTCACCGTAACAACAATCCAGTGCATCTTCGAAATTATGAATTTCAGGAGACTTGAAATTAACATAAATGACGGGATGACTACAAAAGTGATCTTGCACACGTGCATCTCCTTCAGTCACAATCTTTAAATTCTTGAAAACAGCGTATTGGTGTCGATCCTCCAAGTTTGCCGGAACAGTGCCGTCTTTCTGCACTTCAAAGAATCGCCGGAGCATGCTCATGTTTGAAGATTTGCCGAACATTTTTGGTGCGGACACAAACAATCTCGTCCGAGGCGTGAAGAACACTTTAACTAGCAGCGAATGGTCCACGTAGGAAACCTTACGGACCAGTTCTGTGAATTCTTCTACATTTGCATCCAAAATGTCTCGTACACCCTGTAGACCACAAACCAATGAACTATTTAAAGCTAAGAGAAAGCAATTCAACTTACTGAGATATCTTCAGCTGAGATATCTTTGGCACTGGGTACGAATTCATTCATCGCAGAAAAGAAGTAAAAATATAAACTGTTTTTCAGAAGCAATTTAGCAAATTAAAGAGAATGAAACTTTGATATTTCGAAAAAGTAGAAGAAAATAACTAATTACCTAACAATAAGACAATTGACCGCGACCGACCATAGTGTTGCAAAGAGCAAATTTATTCGTCAAAATTATTTGACGAATAGGTAGTCAAACAAATTGCCAAATATCTAGAAGTCAAATGCTTGACAGGTGTAACCAAAAAAAAACGGTGTGTTAAATTCGCAACGCACAACTTATGATTTCGTAGAAATCTTCGATTGTAAAAGTATTTTGGATGGGAAAATGGAAATTGCACAGAAATTTAATGATATCAAAACGTAATCAATCGTATTTCCACTTTCCGATCAAAATTACTTTTACAATCGACGATTTCTACAAAATCATACTGTATATGTCCGTCAAGTTGTGCGGTGCGAATTTAACGCACCGATTTATTTTATACGCAATTTAAATAAATAATAATTAGAAAAGAAAGAAAATTATTTGAAACACTCAGTATACTGCATAGTTAAAACACCCTGTATCTAATCGTATTTTCATATAATTATATTACACGGTATTCGTGTAATAAAATAATATTTATTAAAACTTTTAACTTGGTTACAATTACTTCAGAACTTTATACTTAGAACTAATGTGACTTGCCTAGACGGACTTTCTAATAGCAAGTAATTTGTAGAACTTAACAACACTAGGTTTGACTTACCTAAGACAAAGCTTAATAGCAAGTGATTTGCGTTTCATCGCGCAAGGCTTATACATATAGTCAAATGGCTGATGTAATAACAGACAAGCGTTGGTTCACGCTGATGCAATAACAGACAAGTTGACCTAGTTTAAACAAATAGAGTTAAAACAAACAGAGTTATTGATACAAATTAAGCAACCTACAGAGTGAGTGATACAAATAGAATGTGATAATATAAAACTATATGCTTCATACGTTATATTTGTCGATTTTGAGTATTTACATTGTTAGGTCGTCGCCATGGTAACCGCACGGGTATACCTATTCAATTATAATCGTTTTGTAATAGTCACTAATACGATAGTTTACGAATGATAAGGATATGTGGAGACTATAAATCCACCATCAACAAACACCTGGAAGACGTTTACTATCCCATGCCACTGATGGAAACATTGTTCACAAAGCTACACCTAAAGGTGAGAAATTTAGACGTAGAGATTTGTCGAATGCATATTTGAGCAATTTGAGCTTGATGAAGAGTCTAAACAAATTGTTGCAATAAGCACTCATAAATCGGGCATGTGCATAAAGGATTGTTCGCAGTTAAACCCGCATGCTTTTATTTTCAAAAACATATCGAACAACTTTTCATGGGTGTAGATAACGTTATAAATTACCAAGACGATATACTAGTTACAGGCGCGAATGATGACGAACACATGAAAACGCTCACTACCGTATTTGAAACACTGAAAAGCGTAAACCGTAACTATTAATATCGCAAAATGTTCTTTCATGAAAGAGTCCATTCAATTCTTGGGCCACATTATTACGAAAAATGGACTTAAGAAATATGTTCTCAAAAATTGGCAAGCTCCCACACCTAAGAACGTTAGCGAAGTCTTGTCTTCTTGGTTTGATTTTTGATTTTGATATGATTCAAAGATCAACGTATCAAACCGACTTGTCTGCACAAACTACGGCTCATGGGGCATAAACTCTTATGTAGCTAGTTCGTCACGAAAAATAGTACCGACTCAAGATTACATTGGCGCTGATGCTAATGCGCGCTTGTGTTTCGTTTATCGTTTACGTTTATAAAGTGTTTTCCTATGTTTTTATTTAATTCTGTTTATTTGCAAAATGTTCATTTGCTACGTTCCTAATTGTGGGATGAAAAATAATTGGAAATTTCCGCACTTTTAGCGTTTGTAGCGCTCACAGTAGGTTGAGTATGAACTAAATTTGACTACGACAAAAATACCAAGAGTTACTGATCTATTCTAGTCTATGATCTGTGCTAGGGCTACGCACGGTTTTAACTTGTGTTCGGTCTGAGAGCCTGTGGGTTTCTTAGGAGAGCCCCCGTCGCGTAGACTGTAGTTTTGATCAAAAGGTGAAAACCGCACGAATAGAGGCGATTAGTGTGACGTCAAAGAGGAGGAGGGAGATTCATGGTGGGAACAAACTGATGTGTAAGCTCCATACCTAGCCATACAAAGTTTCCAAAACTTTTATAATTCTATACATATTTAACAGGAAATCTCTAAAACATAGCAAAATACATAAATTTTAATCATACTGCGGCCAACTGTTTGTCCTAAATACACATATATTTGCTGTAATTACGAAATTAAACTTGTATCTTCGTACATCTAAATTTTATTGACCTTGCAAATCGTTATGGGGTAAGAGTAGACCGCAGCCCGACAGGTCGGCTCGTGCACGATCAATGTTATTTACTTCGTTATATCAAAAACGAAAGTTACCTTAAAACTTTTTGACGTTGCCCGTACCAATATCATTGATCGTGCACGAGCCAACCTGTTTGGCGCTAGTCTTGCACTAGCCGTGCTTAACTCGCACCCTGTAACGATTTACACGGTCAATATAATTTAGATGTACGAACATACAAGTTTGATTTGGTAATAATGGCAAATATATGTGTTTTTAGGTCAAACAGTTAGCCGGAGCATGATTATAATTTATGTATTTTGCTATGTTTCAGAGATTTCCGCTGTTAAATATGTATATTACAAAAGTTTCGGAAATTTTGTGTGGCTAGGTATCGGAGCTTACACTTCAGTTCTTTCCCGCCATTATGACGTCAGAAATAATCGCCACCATTTTGGGAAAATGCGCTTTGTGGGAATTTACCATAAGGCATAAGCGATTTCAAATCAACTTTGGTTGGTCTGCTTTTGGTTCTACGAACGTCACAAGTACGACGTCATCACGTAAAACCAAAAGTTTCATTTGAAAAGGCTGGTTCCACGCATCTGGTTTGTCGATAAAAGTATTACGGGAATTCCTTTATTTTTATTATTATGTTGGGTCATTTAGGTTGGCAACACCGCAATCTATGTGCAAGTATGATATTACTGTTTGGCAGCGCTGTAGCAGCTTCGCAATGACGTTGACAGGTGACAGTTATGTTTTGCGAGGGAACTGAGAATGAGAAGAAAGAATTGAAAAATGTGAAGAGAAGTCGTTTTGTATGAATTGTACAAGTTTGAAGAGTTGTAATAGAAGTAAATATAAGTTGTTTGAGACGTTTGAAGAGAGCCCATCCTAACAATTATTTATTAATTCTTTTATTTTAAACACATCCGATTTCATTTCTTATGTCGTTCCCCCCCCCTTTTCGAAGTTTGTTTATCCGCGATTCGTATCCAATATGCGTGCATACATTATAAGTCCATGGCAGTCCAAAATGAGGAACCGCTCTGCAGAGTTGGTTACAAGTTTGGTCCAAACGAGATGTAACTTCAGCTTTTTTTCATTTGAAAGCGGTTGACGTCACTGAATGACAGACCAAATGCATACAAAAGTTGTGATCAAGTTGATTTGAAATCGCCTCATGAATTTACACTCAAAACGAAACGCTGGAAAGCGCCTATTCTGAGCCAAACTCAGGGCGCGTTTAGAATGACTACTTCCGATTTCGAGATGCTTCCCACGGGCACTTTGCAAAACTGTTCACACTCGCTTGCAACTTAGAACACTAAACAAATAAATAAATGAAAAGTCTACACAAGAAAGATTGCTTGTTCACATGGATACGGTAAGCGTATTCATTAAAGGAGATAAAATTGATCTACATTTATTTAAAGTAATTATTTATCATACTTTTCAACAAACACTTGTTTATTGTTATTGACACCTTAATAATATCGTCTCTATTTCTTTCAGATTGCTATTGCTTCAGCAACATCAGGTCGGAAAGTATGGTTTATAGCACCGAAGACATTTACAAGCATACCAAGGGATCTTGGTTTTCCGGACAAGGAAATATTGAAGTTGATAACGTTCATGTTGGGCCCACACCACAACTTGTGTGTATGTGTGTTCTTATCTCTTACTGATTTAAATTATGTTGCAGATACTTAAGGGATATCTTTGAATTACTGAATCATTTAAATGAAGTACATTTATGGATGGAAGTTCCCGTGGTAATGATTTTATCTCAGATTAATTATTACATTAAGAATGATTATTCAAATGCTGCCTATTTGGCATGCAACTTGGTAGATGCAATTAGAAGTTGTGCCACGAAAAATGAATGCAAATCGTATTTAATTGCAAGTTGTGATAATGACTGTACACATAGAAATGTATTACAGAGCATTATTAATTTATATTTTGATTGTATAATTGTAACCGATCGTATTTGGGAACTTAATAATGTTATTGATTTTATTTAAATTTGTTTTCAATTATAACGTAATGAATTATTGAAAGTTTTCGAAACGTATTCTATAATACCAAACTGAAACTGAAGTTTTGATTAATAATGGGGCCCATACACGGTCCGGTAATCTTTTGAGGAAAAACTGTTCAGTCCGTCAGTTCCGGACTGAACAGGTCGACCGGAGCGTGTGTGGCGTTGTGTCAGGTCAGTTCAGTGCAGTTCGACCGTAGGGGGGCGTTCAGAGTATCTCGATGCAAGAGCGCGCTTTAGAGCGACCAAAAGCATTCAGAATATGTGTGAGTGTGCGCTCTCAGGACTAAAAACCGAATTACTCTCAAAAAATCGCTCTACCTCGAGAGCGTACTTTCTGAACGTGTTCCAGCGCATTCCCGAAGGTCAGGACTTCCGGAACGTGTATGGCCGAGCAGGTATTCATGCCGCGTCCAGAAATCCGGACAGGCCGCCTGAACAGTTTTTCCTCAAAGGATTTCCGGATCGTGTAAAGTGTCCTTAAGGAACAAGCAGAGAATGGAGTCAGTTAAGAAGTTAAAGCCGCTCGGACACACACTGGGTGCGTTTTTTTGCCTAGCCGGAGAGCATTCCAGAAGACGGCAGAGCCGTTTTATTGATGACTCGAGACTCTCCAGCTTTCCGATTTCTCTCCGGTCTCTCGAGACCCGAGAGAGGAGTGAGAGCTGATTTGTCACGCTTCGACCAGCATTTTCGTCGACTTTCGTATTTCTTAACCTAGAATACCTCGGCCGTTATTAGGATAATAAAAATCGAGATAAACATCCAACCAAATAAGTTAGGATCGTAAACATGGCGCACGAATACAACGCGAATACTGCGCAAGTCACTCCCCAAATTCTCTCCAATTAGCTTTTTTTGTTTTTTTGCCGAGTCTCTCGTGGAATATTATTCTATGAGAGCAAAAAAACGCAGCCTGTATTGAATGAGAATACGCTAAGGACTGAGCATCTTTCTGAAGCCAGCCTAAATTTTTGTTGACAATGTTGACCTACCTCGCATGAATAACAAACAATTCTTTATCTCGCAAGTCTCTTTTCTTATTTATTCAACAAAACCGCCAAACCAAGTACTGGTTTGGATAACAATGATTTTTTCTATTCAGGGTTTTATCTTTTATCACGTTTCATGTCATTCTAGTCTGAAGAGTGGTACACACACGCGAACACGAGATTTGATGTGCGTTGATGGAGGTTATTTTTGTGTAATTTAAACGTCTCCGTCTCAGGTATGACACTATAAATCTCGTAATAAATATAAAATTGTTAATTGTACGTTTGTCAACGATTTTAATGTATTCATCGTATTGATGGGTAAGAATTGTCCGAATCAGAAACATAAGAAGTGAGTAATTGTTGACCGTGACATTTTGCCCAATTTTTATCTTTTCACTTTTTTTACAGTGAACACAATGCATGCCCAATGCAAAGCGTTGAATACAATATTCTCATGTCCAAATCCAATCGCGTGTAACATGACTGCTCTAGATCCTAGAAATTGTATTGATGCACATATCAATAATATTCTATGGAGTACTGAAATCAGACGACGCACCATATTAATCAATGATGTCTTGAGACTCTGCCCGGAAACGAGCAGAGAAGCAATTCACGATACCGTTTTTAGTATACCATCCCATTTCAACGCCGAATTCGTTCTACTCAAAGCCCTATTCGATAAGTCAAAATGTTTTCAAGCCCCTGCGTTTACTCATTATTTCCCCTCCGAAAGTACAACTACAAACGGCATTGTCAATGAAAATAAATCAAGTGAGGAGACTTTGTTTCACTCTGCAAGTAATTCTCCTGTTCTGCTAGACTTAAACCATTTGGATGGTTTGGATGAAGCATTTATAAATTTGCAAACTTCTCCAACACATCAAGTGCAATCAGGAAGAAACAGGAATGCAAGTGCAACAATTGAAGCATTTCCAAGTACTTCCAAACATGGATGCGAACCAATGCAAATTATCGAGTACGTTTTACAAGTTTTTCTCTTCATTTTAACATTTCTCGTCTTCCAAATCTAACGAATTTACTTACCTCAATTCTCAGAGATGTACCAGAGCCACCTAGAACTAGGAATATAAAATCGTTTTCTTTCCACGATGACGATACACCAAAGATAGTTTCTGATAACCAAAGTTCCTTAGATCTCATTCGCACTGGACTGCAAGGCGAACAGAGACAATCTCTACTTCTGGATTTATTCGATGTTACAAGGTATTCTAAATAAATGGCAGTAGATCTTGTTACGAAATGGTTTATTGTTATATTTCCCACTTCCCAGCCGTGCCCCGCACTTTATTATTTGATAAGTAAAAAAAAAAAAAATTCAAACTATGACAATGCCAAATTGACACAAAAAATTGGTTTTTTAATTAGACATTGTATTTTCTTTTTCAGGCCCTTAACACCAACAACCACTGTCATGGATCCGGGACCCAACAAAATACCAAAAGCAAGAAATACAAAGTACGTTCATAACTAACGCATGATACACAAGAAAATAATAATGCATCATTAAACATTTCAGTTTATTAAAAAAAAATAAAAGAAAAACTAATGAATCGCAACACCCCCTTGAAGCACCGAAAAAGACCATTATTGAAATTGATGGAGGGAAAGATTATTTAGCGCAAAATTCGTAAGTGAACTTTTTGCAAATAAATTTTTTTCAATTGCAATGATAATGTGTTTTTGTTCGTAAGCAGAAATGAAAACGGTTCCGTCGTGGCCGTGCGTGCAGGTACATCAAAAGCGAGTAAGCCCGTCGAAATAGATCTAATACAATCCGAGTGAGTAACATTCTCGTTGATTTATTTATATACTTATTGATCTTATTTTATAGTCCGGACGACCAACCGATAATCGTTGAGCAATGTTCCGCTGGTGGAAGACAACGGGACTTGGTGTCGCATCTTTCGGAATTATTTCCAGATGTACAACAAACCTATTTGATCACGTTATGTAAAGATCTGCCTTTCACAGCGAAATACGTTGATTTCTTCATTGATAAATTGCTTTCTGACAATTATCCGAAAGTCGAAGAGGAGCCACTTGACTATGATTCGCAATTGGAAACAATGCGCAGCGTTCTTCCCGATGCTGATCCTGAATACTTGTCCGCTGAATTGTATAAAATGAAGAATTGCGGGGATTTCAAAGAGTTTATGTCTGACGCACTTGAATTCAAAGACTATCCCAAAGCGGTGGACACTGATCGGAAAAAGAAGCTGAACGCACAAATACGTCAGTATACAAGTGATTTTGTCGCTCAGGATTTTCTCAAAATAATACCAGAACCAGAAAAGTACTTTAGCGATGAGAAGTTTAAAGCAGCCACCATTCACTATCAAAACGCGAGTTACCATCCTATGATGAATTTTTTGCGCAATCATTTTAATCGAATAAGTGTTAAACACATCAAACATATTTTAGATGGCTCGGGCACGTTTATGAAATGCGTTGACTCTCTTGAAAAAACCAAGGAAGGCGTGCTGGTCACGAAACGGAAACGTGTCTCCGAGGATTACGTGTATTCCAACGATATACCTCTTTTGCAAATGGTAATCTCACAATTGTTCTAATCTAATTACTGTAGAACTAATTAAGAATGTGTAATATTGTTTTCAGTTTGCGTACGTTTCACATAAAGAGGCAATTATGGAGGCGAGGAAATTGATGGAGTCAGTAGCAATCGAACGTAAAGAAGAAGCGATTCGAAAGAAAGAAGTAAACACGTGTGCTTGCTGCTACGACGAAGAAGTCATGCCCGACGATTCGTTCACTTGTCCGAATGGATGCTTGGCATGCAAGGATTGCATCAAGCGAAGTGTTGAAATACTATTTGCGGAAAACAAATTGAATTTCCCATGTCTCACCGATTGTGGTGCGAGTTGGTCACTTGATGTGCTGCAAGCATGCCTAACACCGAAATTGTTTTCGAAAATCGCTCAGCGAAAGCAATTGGAAGAGGTGAAAGCGGCGGGCATTGAGGATCTGGAAATATGTCCATTCTGTGATTTTGCTGCCATTCCTGCGCCAGACAACAAAATCTTTCGCTGCTATAATCCGGAATGTATGAAAGAATCGTGCAGAGAATGCAAACAACCGTCGCATATTCCATTCCGATGCGATGAAGTTGAACAGGATAGTGATGTTAAACAACGCAAATACATCGAGGATCAAATGACGGAGGCGTTGCTTCGTAAATGTTGGAAGTGCAATTTGAAGTTTATCAAATCGGATGGTTGTAATAAGATAATTTGTGAATGTGGAGCTAGTATGTGTTACATTTGCAATATTCCGGTTGACAATTACAACCATTTCAATGGGCAGGGGGCAAATCATCCAGGTAGATGCCCACTCTATTCAAATACCAAGTTGGAACATGAGATGGCTGCGATTGAGGGCGGCAAACAAGCTAAGAAGGAACTTGGTGTTACTTCTATGAAAGTAGATCCATTAGCTGATGCAGATGAGCGTTTAAAACTGGCAAAG
>JARJEB010009175.1:0-17062 GCA_030264535.1 Liometoxenus newtonarum | reverse complement strand
TTTTTTTTTCATTAAGAACATTTTCTCGTTAATCGATATTTTTAAACACTGCTAGTGCTACGTTCAAACGTCGACCATTTTGAGCAACGCAATTTGGGTTGCCTACCATACACTTTAGATATGTTTTTTTTATTTGATTTGTCCATTTTTAATGTATTTTTTATTTGATTTGTCCATTTTTATTTTATTTACAGTTAAAATTAGCGCAAAATAGATAAAATAGTATAATAATTCATGCTTTAAGACGCATTATAAAACTCGTCCATTGGAACTTGGACTCGGTTTTATAATATAGCGTATTAAAGCACTTATTACTTAACATACTAATATAGCGTGTTTTTGTCGCATATATGCATGAGCAACTATCCTATTTTGATAATTTATGTGATTGATATCAATGACATTCAATTATACCCCTATGACACATGCTAGATAACTGCGAATGTGTAAAGGTATACGTCGTCGACAACTGAATGGTTTAACAGAGAACTAACTATTGGGGGCTGTAGCAGCATGTATGTCTAGTCTAGACCGAGACTAAGCACCAAGCAAATAACTAACATTACCATCTCTCGAGATAACGTCACTCTAATTATAATCAAATCGAGCTGTAACAGATTGTCTGTCCGTGATTTGTGGATAAGTTGATAACAGAACGATGCGTAATTAATTCTGGAGTTATGATTTAGAGTTGGTGAGGAGAAAGCGTGCGAATGAGAGAAGTAAGTACACCGAGAAGATTACGGGTCGGTTGGACGGTTTCGGTCTTTCGAATATGCAACGCAAGTACCTACCTACTGCCGGCTGTTGATGTTTCCTTATTGCCCTACTTCTACGATATCACTAATGAGATTCCAGACAGACAGATTAACAGGGGAAAGTTTACTTATTAATCTTATAGCATAACGTATGTACATCGGCCTACTATATGTTTGGCTGAGGGGATGATGGGGCTAAACTCTAAGTCTTAAGATTAACTTTGAGAAAATCTGAACAGATACATGGATAGAACGAGATTGAGAAAACAAAGAAGACCTTTGTTTATAGGGGCGTCGTATTAATTTTGTTTCTACTTGTTGTTTCAGTTGATTGACGCCAGTTATAGGAGCAGTCCCTCTTTCCAAACCTCAGCTGTGATAGTCTTGTGTTCCGTACTGCTGAGCCTGGCCGTCTTCATAGGAGTAATATTAGTTTGGAAGTAAGTATTTTCTGCATCCCTAATATATATCTATATACGAGTACTTTTAAGGCCTATATGCATTAGCATTAAAAGATGCATTAGTCTAGTTTTAATGCAATTCTGTCGTAGTTTGCTCATTAAGTGCGTGAAGGGTTGATTAAGTCAAAGCGAAATTAAATCACCCCTTTTACGTTATCCATTCGTTTCTGCGCAAATACGCCAGCATCCTTATATTTAAATCCCTATACTAAAATTCGTAAAATGCAAATCGGAGATTTCCTCTAATAGATAAATATTTAAAGTACCGTACCAGCGGATTGTGTGACGCTTCCATGTCCTCCGATTCTGTTTTAATTGCCTTTGAAGTGGGAAAGTAAAATGAATCGTCGTGAACGACGGTGGGGGCGTTGTTCGTGCGCTTGTGCTGCCTCCACCATCTATCCGGTTGATTTAAATTCGTTCCGTTCCGAAAATGGTTTCACCTGTACATCATTCGTATAGAAATGGCTAGATCGAATAAGCCTGAGCACATTCTGTGGGATTAAAAATCCAGTCCTTACAGATTTATTTGAGACGCATTGCGTGGATTCTCACGAGTATTTTAACAACTCTTTGACATTGTTTTCGACTCTTGAAAGCAGCCCAAATATAGTGCATTGAACGTGCCAGTGTTTTCCCAACTAAGAAAGGGAACTTAGACACTTCACTTATCTCTTTATAATATTTATTTGACTATCCGAAATTCGCTTAGAGAAACACGCAATAAATCTTTCGTAAATAGCTTATATAAATTTATATAACTCGGTTGTAAATCGATACTTTTCATTTTCTTTTGAAATTAATTATTAATGAGAGCACGATTGAGGATAGTAACTAAATTCATTGGTGCGTGTATGTGATGTGATGGGAAAAGCAGCTGCCCGGATGGAAACAAATTTTAATAGAGTTTTAATCCAGGCAATAATTTTTTAGGTGCTTTCGCAATTTGCTGCGTGAGTAGGGAGTTGCGAGAGCTATAATCCTAAATTCTGAGAAGTTTCTACGCACATCATGCGCGTAATTTTTCTTTTTAAGAATCGAATGTTTATGTTTATGCCAATACGGAAAATTTATACACTTTGAGGATTCTATTTCTTCAACGTATATTCTACTTTTAAGAGGTTTTGGCACACATTTAACAAGAACCAAATTGTTGCCAAGCACCAAAAGAGAACGTCTTAAATTTCATATCCGTTGAGTAAAGCAGCCCAAAAAGCATCCAACCACTGAAATTTCAAACTATTAGTTGCACCATACCAAAATGCCAAACACCAAACTAGTATCATTTTACTTAATACATTATAATAGCGAAACACTTTTTAAACTATTAATCATACGAAATAATAAATTATCTTCGTGAAGAGGATGAAATTTCCTGTCTATATGATACTTATTTTTGTCTATATGACGTTGAAGAGCAATTGGATTATTAAGTACAAAAGTAAAGGCAATGACAGAACAAGATAATTATTTCGTTGAATTACATACGTGGAATTAACGAGTGACTTCGTTAATTCCGCTCACTGCATGCGGATGTAAATAATTAAGGACTGATCCTACCGATATATAAATACTTAATTATTAATGACTCGCAAGTGGCTACGCGTCTTTTATATTCATATACATAGAAGGTAGAAGCGCAACCGCTTTTTGCTTATTTATGTTTCATGTTCCATAGAATCGACAGCTTTTTTGCTTACACCTTACCGAATGTATTTACATACGCTGCGCACTCAACTTAATTCAGTAATAGCACAAATATCGTCTTCCATAGAGATAAAAGTCTATAGAGAGAACATAAAGTCGATTTATTGGTGTGGGTATGCAACCAGTGGACGGAAGGGAATTACACCAAATCGCCATATTGGGCTGCACGTAAAAGGCACGAAATTTGAAATAGACTCCAGTCTCGCTTCACTAGCTGTGCGTATACTTTGGGTAGTCTAAATTTTAGAACCTCACATTTGTATCAATAGCTTCCCTCTAGGAATATTATAACTCTATGCGTATAACATACACAGAAGCTCAAAACGGAAAACGCGACCTCTCGTAATAGGAAGCACTTTTTAACTGTCACTAGTGCCGCCACCATCAGGTTTGCATATCTCCCTTCAGGTAGTTTCTATGTGTAATAATTAATCAGTAGCGAGGCGCCTCATTATCACAGCATATCCATTACGTCTCCGGGAAGTCATTATGGATATGGTTGGAAGGTGCGCGACGCTCACTAGCGGGTGGTAAACTAATGGTGTTCAGGGTGTTCTCTCCTCCAATTTACCCACATCTGAAAGCAGCCGCACATCACCCATCACCATCACCCCTTTCTACTTAGTGTGCTGTGCTCTGGTTTGCAGGCTTCTTCAAGCAGAAACGTCGTGCGTATTACGTAAAGCAGCACCGCAAGAGCCGCATCTCTTCTTTATTTTATCAATTGATAAGAAACGCTCTTACGCCGTCTTGTTAAGCGTGATTAATACCCACCCCAATATTCTTAAGTTGGGTTAAGTTTTCGAAGCACTTTAGATAAAATTCAAAAAAGCGTTCGAAAGAGCTGAAACGCTGGATTTGTGTGCGTGTGGTGGTACCACTTATTATTTTACAAGCACTCATTTTATTTTAAGGCATGTGTTTCTCTCTTGTCTTGCAGCAGCCATCGTTTAACGTATCGACATTCCGTGGGCGCTTTTTGATACAATGTTTGTTTATATAAATTGAGGGAGGGTACGTATTGCTTTCCGAAAGATTGAATACGAAATATTGCTATGCAAATGGTTAAGTTGACGTTTGCCGACGGATTGCCGATTTGAGAAATATGTTTTTCTTGTACAACTTCGCGTTTATAATATTGTCAATTTCGACGTTACAAACGACTTGTGTTGAAAAAGCCGATATGCGAAGAGAACAAACAAACGAGTTGAATGTTTGCCTCATACTCAATACTGAATGTATCCGGCCGGTTTTTCAAACACTACTATAACATTAACCATATGTGCCTTACTTATTCTTGCAAACAATTAGGTATTTATTATTCCGAAACGGGTGTTTACGTCTTACTATAGAAGAGACACATGATAATCATGATGAAGCGGTTTTAATGGGTTTAATCATAAAGAAAATGCAAGTTGTGATCTATTCCGTTTCTTTTAACAGTTCATCATGGTTCTGTTCATCATTGCTATTGCTATTGTTCTCGTAAACCACCACACGCATGCAAACTATTTTTAATATAAATCATTTAAGATAGAAACACATATTCCTGTCACAAGACTCCAAGCAAATTTCACAGATATACCCTCATAAATCATGAAATTCGGTTCACAGTTTATTTTTGAGTAGTCATTATTTCTACGATAATAATTTCAACATGTTTAGATTTAAATTCTGAGTGGACTTGTTTGGGTTTTTAGTGCACTAACAATAATGAAGCATGTCACCAACAACTTGCTCAAACTTGATATATAGTCTCCTTATCATCATAAGCAAGAGGGTAAAGGAATGTAAAATGAGACTTATAGTTAAGGTAATCTACTTATAACCCTTAATTGGAAATTACCATAGTAACTAGCCTGGCAAGTAATTACTTGTAGACGGGGAACAATAAGGCACTTAACTTGGAAAGGATGCGACAATAACTAACAAGAAGAACTATATCGACAAGTTGACAATGTCGTCTCAATTATAGACTCAACTTATTCTGATGAAAAATAAAAATTATTCGGGATTTTTTCCGTGAAGCAAAATTTTAATGAAATCGTTCTCGATATATTGTTGTTGGTGTTGGTATACTCTCACTTTACTCTATTACATATGTGAAATTGATTTATTGGATCCATTTCCTTTTATAGAAGCTCATAAGTAAGAGTAAGGCCTAAATTCGGCATAAATTCTCGATACAATATTAGAAATTCAATTTCACTAAGAGGAAATAAACTTATTTTGCGTGTACAATAAATATCCCCCAAAAGGGTTACAAAATTTAGCTGCACGGCAAAAGTATCTAGCAATCGATGTGTCGTCGTTCTTTTCAACGCGTACGTTTACCTTAGGTACACATACGATGTTTTCCGCTATACCTTATTTTGGTTTTTACTGCGGAAAAGGGAAAGGGAAACAGGGTATACACGTTCGCGCTTTCCTATAAATTCTAGTCGAATGTCTCAAACAGAATTCCTTTGAAATGTCGTGGAGAATTATAAATTCTAATATGAAATGCTGTCCCCGAAGCTCTCGCTCCACATCTCTTTCTATCGTTTCGGCGGTTTATGTTTCTATACTCCAACGATAAGGTTGGAACGTTCAATGTTCGAACAGAACCAAGCCACCACCCGTCCTGTTCACATAATTTATATTTAGCTCTTTGGATTAGCATTCTATTAAAAGTTGTAATTACATTCAGGGATGGAATTTTATATAAAAAATAAACTCAAATAACAAAGTGAAAGGGGACACATTTACACGTATAGTAAAAGTGATTTGAAATTTTGCTTGCGACGATTATTGGGCTTTTGCCGACGGATTGAAATCAGTGGATGTGAAGAGACGAACGTCGAGCTACTTGCCGCCTGATGCTGGGCTCCGTCTGATTATTAGACCGATCTCGAAGTCTGTCGTCGGCTAAATTTAAATAAAGTCGCTTTCTGTACTACTGTATTCGTAATTCAGCTCATCAAATAAGTTGATTTCTGTTGACAGTTCGTTGAAATATCTTCGGTAGACTTAACAGGCCTTTTTATTAGATTTACGGCTAAGAAAATTGAGGAGATTACATCTGGTAAAATGAAAATGTTTCGAAATCGACTCGGGGAGTTTACTGGATTTGGTCGAAAGTTTTTTCCTTATTTTTTCTTCCTTCGTGTTGCCTTACTTCGTCATCATCCTGCTTGCTCCTCTTCCACCTATAGGAAGACAGTGTTGAGTTTACTAAAACTTTCCGAGCACTTTAATAGGCCTTCCTATTATTAGAACTCGTCATTATCATTGTTTTCGGTTGTGGATGGTGCTCCGACCAGACAAAGTAAATAAACCCGGTAATTACTTGTAACGGCGGCTTGTTAAAAACTCATTTGCGCAAGTCGATACACTGAACATTGAGAGGCTAAAGCCGCACTCTCTTCTCATTCTTTATTATGTATACATAATGTACTTTTGTGATACGTGTCAATCAAGAGGACTAATGAGATGCTTTTGTATCATTCTAGACATAAAAGAAAAGTACAAAACTTCCTGCCCTGTAAGACTTCTCCGCAAAACAACTGTGATGGTCCTAATGCACCGGCAGTTATCTACGAGGATTTGATGGAGAATCCTCGTCCTCAACATAATCATCATACCGGAGGACGTCACATAGTGGCACCATCCATAGAGGTGAGTTTTTACCAAAATTCATCATCGTAATTTACTTATAGTTAAAGTTTAGTGGAGAATGTCGTGCATGTGTGGCATGACGAGAACAGCGTCATGTTTTTGTGTGAATTTCACATGAAACCATGCACGTGTATGGAATAGCACTCGAAGAAACTATTTGAAATGCCCTTTTGTTTCAACTTTCAAGATTATGTGTGCGTGTAACTAAATTTAAACTAATTGCAAATTAATAACTCTTTATACGGAATCATCAAGTTAGAATGCTTTATAACTTTGAAAGTCTTTATTATCTTTCTACATGCATGTCTTTAATTTATTGTGTATTTTTTCTTTTCGTGTCAGATTGAGTCTGGACGTGTCGTGTTTAGAAATAGAGAACTCGATCTCCTCGCAGAATTGGCGGAAGAAGACGACAGATTCCTATAACTGATTAAATAATAAGTAATTTTTTTATTAACTTCACATTCTATACAAATACGCTTTTGTGCTTTCGTATAAGGTCACATTTTTCAAAATTACCATAATAATCATTTCCAGTCACGTATAATTTAATCAACTAAACTCACTTTGTAACCTACATGTCGACTCTAATAAGTCATACATGAGTTAGTCCTTCGTCTAACTTTACTTATTCTAGCGCCAACTTTTCACGTACCCTGCGCTACGTAATACACGGTGCTTGCAAGATTAAAAGTCTTTCTAACTTTGATTAGTGTCTGTACCATTTTGGTAATCGCTAAATATCAGCTTTTACTGCAGTTACGTGTGTGATATAACCAGGTAACGTCGTTGTAACACTTTTGAAACGCAGTCGCAATCGCAATCTTAGTGAAACTAAAAATGTTACTAACACGTCGTTAGGCTGTAGGATTTTTGCTGTATGTAGTCATTTTATTTTTGTTTTTGAGTTGTTGGTTTTGTGTAATGGCGTCTTGACTCCGTGTTTGCTATATTGATGGATGTGGTCTGTGTGCTAATATACATTGAATATGCTCGTATTACAATGGCGTGTTTGTCAGTTTTATACACAAGTGGCTGGGTGTGTCTGTGTGTATGCTTGACTCCGCTATGGTGCGAGCAAAGTTGTTTGAGTTTTGCTATGTATGTCATGTTTGGTATGTTTGTTTTTTTCAGATGATTGATGTGAAGAATAATATTCATTACCCGAGTGGATATCCGATATCAACTCATCCCCCAGTATTTCTGTGTTCATCGCCTGGTCCGGATCCATATTGTTCGCAAGATCTCTACAATCCAGTATACGAGGAACTGAGCGATGCCGATAGTGAGTTGGCACCGGCCCCACACAGCGAGGACGAGTTCGCCGAAGACGAGCTCAGTCTGGGCGGTGATGGAGATCGCCGTCTCCACATTCCTCAACCACAGTACCGCACTGAGCCGCGTAGAGACGTGCCTCGATTCCGTAGACCACACGAACCGTTGCCCCCGATACCAGGCAGCAAGCGACATAGGAGTTTGGAACGACGCCGTCAGGAGTTCCACGAGGGAATGCTGCTGGACGCTTTATTGCAGTTGTATCCGCGCGTGGGTAGTGTGGGACCACCGGGACGTAGACAAATACCTAGCATAACGCAAAGACTTCAGTGTTTATCGCCTACGCCGGGCCCCTACGAAACAGTGCCAGTGATAGGACATTTAGCGACTTTCAGGCCAGTGCCGAAACCATATTCACAGGATTCGGCATTCGGTTCGGACTCGGGATATAGCAATCACACAAGTGGTACTCGAGGTTCCAGTAGGGGTCGAAGGGATCCACGTAGATTATCGCAACTAAGTGCCGATCTGGCTTTGACGTAGGACGTCCAAATATACTTCGAATAATTCTCATTTATCATTCACATGTGATAAAAATTCAAATTATCAAATATTTTTTCGCACCGTACTTAGTTCACTGAATCGATAAATTCACACACAAACATGCACGATGCCGAGACTTTCATCGAACCGACATGTTTTTTATTCGTATACACACGGCAATATCGAAAGCAGTGTGTTTATTCAATTTTCTATGAGACTGTCTTCAAGCGTACAAAATAAGAAAGATTGGTTTCATTTATACAGCCTCTTTGTTCATACACTTCATGCTTCTATTCTATTATAGCCATCGGCATTTACATTCCAAACATACACACTGGAGAAAATGTAATATAAAACTGCACACATTGTAAATAGTAATTACTTATTTGTATAGAAACGAAACCGCATACTTATTAACTCGGGACTATTTCGGCCAACCAAAGTTGTAAAGATTTTTCTATTTAACTTCTTAATTAAATTTGATAGAAGTTAGGACTGCGAAGTATGAAGATGAAATGAAAATAATTTTTCTTTCTGTATTTTGTATATTTTGTTCAGGTATATTATTTATTTTTTCTATGTACATATACATACTTCCTATAATTTATGGAGAAGAAACTCTACGAAATATTTATTCGTTTCCTCTGTTAGCGAACACTGAACAAGTTGGAAAACTTTTCCAAGAGCTGTCTCACATTTACGCATCACACCGTCACGGGCTGACAGCTTTACTGTATGGTAAATATGTACACAATTTATATACATAGAGATTGTGCGAAAAATCAGATCTTTGTTGAAAAAAGACACAGGCGAAGGCGAAAGTGCAAGCATATAGTGAAGAAGATGCTGTCTGTTCGTGATCTTCATGTTATAAAAATATGCAAACCCAAAAATTTCACCTGTCTGCATTTCAAGGAAAGAAAACACTCTCACACGAATTTCCATACTATACATAGTTCATCATCAGATGTCAGCCAGTTCAATAATTTAAGCCTTGCATATTTAAAAGACTTAAAACAATTTCTCACTATAACTCTCTTGCAGCATCCGTACGTGTTTACGTCTTTTAAAACGACCCCAATAAGCGGCTTAAATAGACGTAATCACGCTTCCTTTAGCAATACATAAAATTAGTTGAAATCGATGCAATAGTGACTTTTAGAATTGACGCATACATACTTAGGTTAATTAAATTTACTAAAAAAAGAATGTTATTAAAATAATTTGTATAACTTGATATTCTGTACAAGAACACAGGGTAAAACAGCTTAGATACATTTTTGTTATATTGTCAGTGTTTGTTACAAATATTTTTTGTACTAGTCCAATGATTTTTTTTTGTATATTTTCTTTCGGTACAATCAAATTTATTGTTTTGTGATTGTCGAGAGAAATCGATGCAATGAATTATTATTATTTGTTATGAAATATTGTTTGTTTTCTATGATATAAAAATTATAGTGAAATTAATTTATATGAATTTACATGAACTGTTTGCATTCTTATAATTTCGTTTGTTATCACAAATATTTTGAATTATTTATGTGACTTCATAACCAAAGTGTTTCTACAGTCATTTTACGAAAACAAACGTAAGTATTTTTATTATTCACACTCTTACTGTTTATTATATTCATCAAATATGCTAACAACATTTCGCTAAATCGTGACAAGACATTTCATGAATTCTCATACTTTGTTTGCATAATTGAAATGTAACGGACGCTTTTTGAAATTTTCACCTTATCACCTTTCGCTTTTTTCGCAAACAGTGGAAAGTCCATTGGGAACTAGAAAATTCCAAACGTCCTGGTTTATAGATACGATTTACGCCTCGACTGCCATTTACAATTTAGCTTGAATATTCATGAGCCGATGTGTCGACATTCATTCATAGACATCGAACACTCCACTCACTATAGTTACATTTTACATTATTTATTTATCGGATTTGTTTGTAACTTTACTTTTACTGTTCTCTGCGTGCGAGACCATTGGGACCCAGTGTGCGAACTCTTTTAACTGCCAAGCAATATGCTGACTCACATGAAAGATCAAGCATGAGGATGTCATCCCAACATTAAAATTTACCCTATTTCACTGGAACTACATAAATTCGCTTTATCAACCAAATTGCACGTGCAGATCGACATCGTGTATGGCCGCATCGTCGGTTTGAAGTGTTGCAAATACTCTTTAGTTTATTGCCAAAATCGTTGTCGTGCACCGAAGTATTTTTAAAGATAATGCGAATTTACGATTCACATTATATCCTTTGCCACAGCAAATGTAACGTAGATAGATATTCACGACGCCTAATTGAGTATTCATGGACAGATAGAGATTCATGTGATTTACCACCACCGGCTTCTTATTTCAGCTCTTTCACTGATTATATTTTGATTGAATTTTGTTCGTTTTTTCTGTTTCCTTTTCTTTCCGATACAACTGAACTGATGCATTGACTGCTTTTCAACTGTGCCCTATTTCTTTAACAAAGTAAGGTCACAATGTATTTCGAAAAACGCTATTGAAAGATTGAAACCTTCAAAGTCTACACGAGATTTAGAAGTACATTCTATTCACCAAATACTGCTCACTGATAAAGGATAACATTTATTTCCAAAAACATTTCGTTACCTAAATAGTCGCATCAGTTTGGTTAATTATTTTTGATGCTTTTACTGTGTTTATACTTATCAATTTCAACATTTTTGTTTATAAAAGGCAAATGGCATTTGCATAGACTAAACCGATACTTATGTAAATAGTTGTATAAAGCGCAAGTTGATGTAATTAAGATTTTGATAAGGTTGAAATTTAATTAAATCGCACTTGTGGTTGCTTTATATGGTTTCGTAACACATCCCAAATCATGTCTCGCCACTCTCTTTGATACGTTTTAATATAATGAAATGCAACATAATGCAAATTAACATAAATCAAATGAAAACACATATATTGCTCGAATGTATATGTGACTTAAGGAGCTGTGTAACATTCGAGGGAATGTTTTCACGAAGGATTCGTAGAAGGGTAGCTAGAAAACAGAACGCGGAAAAGTGCGTAATTAAATTTACATACTAACGATGTACGCTTCGTCGTACATCCTTGCACTCCAGTTGTTAGTGTCGTAACTAAATTAACCGTCCGAATGAGGATGCGGGGCGTGGATGCTTCAGCTAAAGAAATCTTATACGTGTAATTACAGAAAACACCGAACTCAGTCTCTAAATGCTGAATTCAAAGTCGGTGCCAACCAATTTCAACTCGCAAGTAAATATAAGTATATAAGTGCTCGCAACGAGAAACAAAAACGTTACTTCTGATAGGAAAATTAAAAGGCAAGTTAAATTTCAGTGCATAATTGAATGTCACTTTTGTGATTAAAATTATTTACAAATGTAAACTAGTGTTTTTCAGCATGCAGTAAAGATAAAGCGTTTGATATTTTCCAGTCAAATATAAATCATTGAATTAATTACAAAAGACCATTCATCTGTCATAAAATTTTAAATGGTTCATATGCAAATTGATGATAGATAACTGTGGTAATTTATTTGACTAAATCCATAGTTTATACACCATTTTATTGTTACCGCACCGCACCGCACCAACGCCGACTTATTCACTGGATGATGCAGTGATTAATTCACCATTTTCGGGAACAACGCTCATTCCCTGTTCCCCCATATCGTTGGTGGTTATGTTAACGTTATACATTAAATTAGGCGACTTTTGGGAGCTTTCACAAAAAGGATTATAACACAAGTTGTGAGAAGGCATGTTATATATTTGTGTCCGTGTAACTTGCTAATGACCCGGAGGCCGGAGTCCAACCGACTGCATTAATATCAAAGCGAATTTTGAAAAGCTGTCTTATAACCGAAAATTCTTTATTTATGTCTTTTAACGCTATTTTGTAAACATTTAAAAAGTCCTACGGAAAGGTCCTATACGTTTTGCTCCATTTTAAGTGTTTCGAAGTAAATATTCTTCGTCGTTCTATGCGAAGGCGCTTTTATTACGATAAAAGCTTTTCTGGAGTGACCAAATGGATCTTTTCAATTCTCCCGCATTAACTTTATGATCAAGACCCGAGAGTGCGTGTACGTTTTAGGTATTTCCTTCTTTAACACGCACGATGTGCCGTTTTAAAGTGTCCCTGAGTGTACAAGTCCATGCCCGCAATTAGATTGAACACCCCACTTTCATGCAGAAATAGAAACAATTTCCATATTAGCTAAATAAACTATTAGTTGAAGCTTCACAAACGTAGATTCAAATGGAAAATAGACCTTTAATATTAACATTGGTTTATTTAAATCCGGTTCTGGGATAGTTGTCACGAAAATAATTTAATACAAATCTTTCTGCGGATACTGAACATAGCACAGTTTCCTGGAATATTATTAGAGGGGTTGAAATATCGTAAATTATAATAGGATTCTGAGCATGAAACAGGAAACGCGACAACTTCTAGCAATGCATGACAATATACTATTAACTAGATTTAGTTGAAAACGCAATTGTCCTTTGGAAATTGTTATTACGATTACATGCGGGAAGATAATCTTAAGTTTTCAAATCAAACAAAATGTAGTTGTTTATCATCTTGAGTGTTTAATAAGCTCATTATGTTAGTAAATATTAACTAAAGCAAACGTGTACGCACGATTTTTAAGTTTGCTTTTTGCTTGCAATTCGTAATAAGGAATAGGAAAGTATTGCGTTCATAACAAATGTAATTTTAAGTTCGCAAAATTTGGGATGAAACTTTCGGCAGTCAAAAAAGTGGTTATTGTTTGGAGACCAAGACATAAAATTGCGAATATAATTGGCCAGAATATTTTTATTATAATCAATTTTTATCTAACAAAGGTAAAAATACCACATGTCGGAAAATTTGGGAAGTTCTCTCCTACCGATTATTAAAAAAATAAATAAAAAACAAATTCGTTAATTAAAAAACAAGATTTTTGTAAAAACATCGCTTATTGCGTTTGAAGCAATCATTTTGAACACCTCAAAGTGGTATAAATAACGTCCTTTATCGGGACAACTAGAATCAAAAATATTTACTATAGTAAATCATTTCACTGCATTTTGTGGGTCCATATGTCTACTGATATACATATTACATATTTACATTACAATTTCGCAAAGTGTTTCACTGACATTTTAAAATTGCGTTATGCACGAATTAATTATATTCATCAGTACCATATGAAATGGCCTACTTAACTCTACTACCAAAAGTATCCCGTGGCAACGTCTACCAAATTGTGGTGATAATCACTGGTAATTTATAATAAACGAAAATTTATAATAAAATTCATGGTTAAAGTTTTTTTAATACAGCTTCTTTGGTGGCATTAAGTAGTGGAATTTTTATAACATGGCCTTCACCAACAATTCCAATTCTATTATCTGGAGACTATCCAATTACGTTGACCATGAAAGAAGCTTCAATCCTGATTGTACTTCCGTCAATAGCGATTGTACTTTCAAGTCCCGTAGCTGGTAAGCTAATTGATTCTATCGGAAGGAAAAAGACACTGCTCCTTATAGCCGCTATGCAGTTCATCACATGGTTGCTGATAGCTTTTGGAAATTCAAAACCGACATTATACCTTGCAAGAATTTTCAACGGAATTGAAGATTCATGTGCGTTTGCTGCACTTCCAAGTTACATCAGCGAGGTGGCGACGCCGAAAATCCGTGGCACTTGGGGAAACACAATAGCATTTTTGGTATATTTCGGCAATTTCATAATGAATCTTGTTGGAACTTATTGTTCAATTCCAACGACGTCGTTTATATTTGCAGTCATACCGCTGGTGTTCTTCGTATTGTTCTTGTTCTTCCCGGAGTCACCATACTACCTACTGATTGTGCGTAGAGATAACGAGGCCCGGAACGCTTTGTCATTGCTGAGAAGCGGCGATGTCGACGGCGAGTTGATGCAATTAAAAGCCGATATTGATAGACAGTTATCGGAATCCGGAGGCTACAAAGACCTTTTCCGAGTACAGAGCAATCGGAGAGCCGTTCTTGTTGGAGCTTTTGTGCGGGGCGCTCAACAATTTAGTGGCATCACTGTTTTCCTAATGTACGCTCAATTGATATTTGAAGAATCCGCCGGCGAGGTTAGCGCGAGCATGTGCGCAATTATATTCTCCGCTTTCATGGTATTTACAAACTTAATTTCATCCTGTCTAATCGACGTAATCGGCAGACGGCTTTCAATGTTCATTTCATCGTTGGGATGTGCGATTTTCCTCGCCCTTCAAGCGGTTTATTATTACTTGAAGTCATATACTGACGTCGACGTGGAACATTTGCGACTGATACCGTTAATCTGCATGGTTATCTTTATTGTCTTTTACTCGTTAGGCTTGGGGGTCGTGCCAACGTTAATGCTTGGCGAATTATTTTCATCGCATGTTAAAGGCAAAGCACTGTGTCTTATGAATATTTCGTTTGGAGTTTACATCGGAGCTAGTTCCGAAATATTTTCACTATTGATGGTTAACTATGGGCTCGCGGCGCCTTTTGCCTTCTTCGCTTTGTGTTGTTTCATCACTTCGCTTCTATCTTATATGGTAGTACCTGAAACAAGAGGAAAAACTTTAGAAGAAATACAGCAGTTATTCAGGATGTAGGTAAACAAAATTGGATATGGTGGTTGCAGTTTATATAACTGTTTACCTATATGTTGGTATTATTTTTTATTTACAATGTAATCTTTAATTTAATTAAATACATTTTTGCACACCCACTATGTTTTGTACATTTTATGCAACAGTGTGATATGTACTTCTTTCTCTGTCCGTCTCCTTCATTCTCGTTATTTGTTCAATGCAGTAATTGACAAATGTTGTTTGGGATGCATACATTTTGAGATAGTTTGACGTGCTCGTTGACGAGCAACCTCGCGTTCGACCGTTTGACTCTGCATTCAAGCAAGATTTTGTGATTTAAATGGGTGTGCAAAAAATAGTGTTCGCATCTCTTTGTGTTGAGAAGAGATTCGTCGCCCTCGTTTCGCTCGTGCTCGCAAAACACTCGCTCATAAGACCCTTCTCTTGCCCTTGCGAAAATAACTATTTTTTTAATACTATACTTGAACATTCCTTTTTATTTCATAGTTTTTATTTCGCAGGAGCAGCATACATAATTCGTTGTGTAAACTTCACTATTTCGTTAAAATACTTGGTACATATTTATATAAATGTAGGTAAATATAATTATTAAAATAAATACTGGAATCAGGTGAGTTGAATTACGCGTTTGTATTAATGCTATTCAGCTACTGTCAACACAAAAAATTGTCAACATTCGCATTTTTTTCTTATCTTTAAATGCGAGTTGAATTTCTTACAAAGTTTTTCCCTTAGTTTCAGGAAGTATAAAGTAACAAATTATGGTTGCAACTGCACACGAAATAGCGTACAATAAAAATGGTGCTTACGTTCCAAATTCTGATAACACTTGAAAGATTTTCGTTGGGCTTGCTATACATGCCGCAAATGTTATGTTGTTATAAAGACTCATTGCTTTTCCTTTAACACTTGAAGAGAATAATTCTGCGGCCATTAGTGAGGAAACTATAGCTAACCCCAACGTTACGTCAATGTCCGACTCTGAATCTAAGTAGAAAAATATTGCCATTAATATTAATACGATGATGCAGCTAATGGCTGAATAAAATAGTGTTTTTCTTCCAAATTTATCTACGATTAGTGAGCCCATGACGTTTGCACATATCACCGCAGATGCCATGGAAGAAAGTGAACCACCAGCGAATTCGAATATCGTTTGTGAGTAGACAATGAATGCAGACATCCCGCTAAATTGTTGATTGATTCGTAACAAAAGGATAGCAATCAACGCTTTTCGATTGCTTTCAATAACAAATAAATCTTTGAACGTTCCAGATAGAGTTGTATTGATCATCGACATTTTCATTCTTGCGTAGCTATTTATGAGCATCTTTCGCTTCGACACCTTGATCTTTCATAATAAAAAAGTAAGGGCTTTCAGGTATGAAAACCAAGAGCAAGAAACTTATAACGGGTGTTGTTACGAATACGTATGCCGTAATTCAGGCCTGCACAACATACGGCCCGCCAGCACTCAAACGGCGGCCCGCGAAGCCATTTGTGTAGTCAGTAGTGCAATCTCGGTCTGTTCGTTTTGCCTACGCTGAACTACACTGAAATCCACGGTGCCATATAAAATCAATGGCTTGGTGAATTTAGTGTAATTCAGTATAGGCAAACGAACAGACCTAACGCATCTATTTGAAATGATGGTCAATGGTGGTGATTGAAAACTTTCTGTATATTTGGAACATGAATATTATGATAATATGATGAATATTAATAAAAACAAGCAACGCTCGTGTTTGATGAGTGACGTTCATTTGGAAGATATCTTAAAAACAGCTACTTTAAATATGTCTCCTGAATACGACAAACTTGTTGCCGAAAAACGATGTAATGTTTCTCATTAAATTTATTTCATAATGAACAAAATATTGTATATTTTTTGTTTTTTCCTAAAAGCGTTTTCCCACCTATCCTATTTTTTTACTGCCCGCGGCTTATTTCCGTAAAGTATTATTGCTCTCATCTCAGTTTGAGTTGTGCACCCCTG
>JARJEB010009174.1:0-24039 GCA_030264535.1 Liometoxenus newtonarum | reverse complement strand
CATGTTTACACATCAAATGAAAGAGACGACGACATTTATAAGGCAGTTTCGTAGTAATTAATAAAATGCTACTCACATCAATTGTTCATCATCATCATCATCATCATCCTTAAGCGGTAGACTCGCTGTTTGTTCTGACTCGTAACGTTGACTCGTAACATTCAGCCCGACGATAATTCACCGTGATCCAGCTCAGCAGGTGGCAAAGATATCCAGTTTAGCAGGTGGACTGCTCCTCTACGACGAGTGATGATTTTCACAAATTCTACGATGTGGGACTTTCCAGTTATCAGCTGGATTCCTTCGACCAGGTTACAAGCTGCACTCCTTCGACGAGTGTTGCAATCTGCAAATATCAGGACCATTGATTTACACAAAAATTACTAATGTTACCGTTTGCCCAGTTAGAGGAGGCGGGTAATTCGTTGCAGAATCTCCAGGCATGATGTTTGTTGGGTGGATAATCCCATAAGACAAACAATTCCTATGGCTTCTGACAACTGAACAGTGAACGTGATGTGACACTTGCCAATACTCACGTGGGTAGGATTTGAATTGTTTATTAGGTTTGTTTCATCAAAGCCGAAAACCGAACTAGTTCCGAACTGTTCCGAACTGTACGAGGCATGAGCAGTTTTAAAAACCAACGCTTTTTCAAAACTGCTCATGCGTCGGACAGTACGGAACGGTTCGGAACTAGTTCGGTGCTTTGATGAAACAAACCTATTATTAAACCAGCAATCTTACCATTTTGATATGGAACCACAAACTCGTTTTTCAATCTTGGAAATTGATGCTAGTGATCCGATATGCCTTCACTTGGGTTGTGGCCACCTACAGTAAATAATACAAGACAAAATTGAAAACATTGTTGTGATAAAAATACAATCAATAAATTGTAAATCGCTTATGCGAAAGTTGCGCCAGTTGCGTTACTATCGGCGCAATTTTCAACAAATTATATCAAACTTGTTACCTTTGTATAGATATCTAACATACCGATAATAGAAGCAACTGTCATTTGTCTGTCAGTCACTAGTCCGTCTCGTTTCTAGCTCAATTGATCTGGGCGAAGTGCGATCAGAAATTTTGAACAAGAAACAAAACGGAATAAAAATGAGTTTCCAGACGACAATTTACAACGCCTTATTCAGAAGGACGTCCACATTTACGTTGCTCATCGCTGCGTCAGCATTCTTCTTTGAACGAACGTTTGAATTAGGTTCGGAAACGCTTTTCAAAAATTACAATAAAGGAGTAAGTTACATAACCTTCTACAATCCAAATATATAAACTAATTTGTACCTAACCATTTCGTTGCAGAAACTCTTCGAGGACATGAAGAAAGAAGAAGAATAAAAATGTACATACATTATCAAAACTTAGAAAAATTATTACATACAAAATTATGATTTCTTCTTTAATTGTTCGGTTTTCATGTAACTCTTGCGTAGCAATGATAAATATATGAACTAATGTTTAATTCTTAATTACGCAGTGATATCCCATGGTTTATCAGGCCTGTGTTGATCCCAAGGTCTAGGTTTCTTGTACTGCGACGGTTCCTGTAGCACAACACCGCCTTCTTGCAAAGATTTCAAAAACAACGCGACTTTTCCTTCCGGTTTGCCTTCCTCCGATTGAATGTCTGAACGAATCTCGTAGATACCAAACTCTAGACAGCGTTGTGCTAGGATACGTCCAAGATTAATGTAAGCAGAAGTGTCGTTGTACCGATAAAGTTGCTTCTTCACTGGCCACTCCTGAGTTGACGCTGTGATCACAGAGCCGTTCTCGAAATGACTAACAGATGCTTTTACATAGCGAGCAGAAGTATCTAACATTAATCTGTAATAATTTACAAATTTAATGACAAGAAGAAGAAAAAAAAAAGGATAAAATACTTGTGCCAGTAGCTTCGGCCTGGTTTCTCTAAGTGATAGCCATCTGGCTTGTAAGCAATTCGTAGCTTTTCTAAGTTGCGAGGGTTTCTATTTGTAAAAATTGGTTTTATTTCCGCATTTGTACTTGCATGTCGCAACTGCGGCGTTAAATTTGAGAAAATTCGTGTGAAAATCGGAGGAGCCATATTTATATTATTTTTGGTTAACTGTCAAATAATAAAGGACTCTGTTTTACCGATAAACATAGGGAATTTCAAGAAAAAAAAGGGTGTTTTCTTTTGTGACATCTATGTCATGTCATCTGTCAGTTGTAAGTCAAAAAGAAGCGAGGCTTATGTGCATTGGGTGCGCGTAGGTGTTTAAATGGCGATAGAGAAACGGGGATCGGTCGTTGGTTGATACATCCATGTGTTTTGTATGTGTGTATGTATACAACTACATATGCCTCTGGCTGCAGTAAGATCCTACGAAACTAACCAGTAAACACGTATAAACGTAAAGCAACCATAGTTGCATCCGTAAGAATCACGATCAAAGAATTCTCGAAATATCCAAACAATCCTGGTGCGTAACGACGTTTTGGTAGTTGCTGCTTGCCGAGATGGCCGAGGCCGACAAATCACAACTGAACATCGACAGTATTATATCGCGATTGTTGGAAGGTAATACGAATTATGTTCCCAATCTATTTCGTCTGGTCGGCGCCTATGTATTCATTCGTTCGTTCGATGGCGACGGCGATGGCGCTACCTCTAGCCGGGCCGAAGGTCAAATATACAACAATGTCTTCCCAGATATTATACATTTCATGCTCCGAAGGCCAAACATAACAAATAATATTTGTTTATAATTCCCTGTTTATATTTCAGTACGAAGTGCCCGACCTGGAAAGAATGTACAGCTGACTGAAAATGAAATACGAGGCTTGTGCATCAAATCCAGAGAGATATTTTTAAGTCAACCTGTCTTGTTGGAGCTGGAAGCACCTTTAAAAATATGCGGTGAATATTGTTCAGTTCGCAAAATATACAAGTGAAAGGAAATGGTTAAATGTGTGTTCCGTGTTTTCGATTTCGTATTTAGGTGATATCCATGGTCAGTATTATGACCTTCTGCGTCTGTTCGAGTACGGGGGCTTCCCACCGGAATCAAATTATCTATTCCTGGGTGATTACGTCGATCGCGGCAAACAGAGCTTGGAGACGATATGTTTGCTGCTCGCTTACAAAATCAAATATCCCGAAAACTTCTTCCTGCTGCGCGGCAATCACGAATGCGCCTCGATTAATCGCATCTATGGCTTCTATGACGAGTGCAAACGACGGTATAATATCAAATTGTGGAAGACTTTCACCGATTGCTTCAATTGCCTACCGGTTGCTGCGATCGTTGACGAAAAGATCTTTTGTTGTCACGGAGGTAATTTAATTCGATTTTAAACAATTCTACTTTTCTTTCTTTGATTCCAACAAATGTTGTTGTTAATTATCCGAAAACAACAGGTTTAAGTCCCGATCTACAAAGTATGGAACAAATTCGCCGACTAATGCGGCCGACGGACGTACCCGATCAAGGATTATTGTGCGATTTATTGTGGTCCGATCCGGATAAGGATACGATGGGCTGGGGCGAGAACGATCGCGGTGTTAGCTTCACATTTGGTGCCGAAGTCGTCGGCAAGTTTCTCACCAAACACGATTTTGATCTGATTTGTCGAGCGCATCAAGTCGTCGAAGATGGATACGAATTCTTTGCGAAACGACAGTTGGTTACTTTATTCAGTGCACCGAATTATTGCGGTAAGTCGGAAAAAATCGTTTATTCACAAAACGTTTTAATTGGTTTGTTCCAACATGAATAGGTGAATTTGATAATGCTGGAGCAATGATGTCAGTGGACGAAACACTAATGTGCAGCTTCCAAATACTGAAGCCGGCCGACAAGAGAAAGTTCCAGTACGGACTGAACGCTGGCAGGCCTGTGACGCCGCCACGTGGAGCGCCAAACAAAAATAAGAAGAAGTGAACGCAGCACACACATAACGTTGTGTGACGCGTTAATTTGCAGAGCATAATAAAAAAAAAAGTATAACATAATAATATAAAAATTACAAACAAAAACGGACAGCGCAAATGTGCGCACGATTTGTGCTAAACCAACAACTCATTTAAAACTGCAATCAATCAGCAGCAGCAACAAACAACAAGCCAAAACGCGACGATGTTTAGCCCAAACATTTACAAAGTACATTATCACAAAACGCTACTAGCTTCAATTTATTCTCTTACTTGATTTTCATTATTTCATTGTTTATGTATTCATTGATTATATTTAATTCATAAGATTATGATGGCGGTTAACAAACACGTTGTAAATTCCTGATTTGTTCATTTTAAAATTTAGTTTTGACAGCCTGACTCTGAAGTATGAGAAACACTTAGAAAAACAATGTAAAACATTTTTAATTCTTTTAAACAAAGAAAAATAATCGAAACGAAATTATCAATGTGCATTCATCATTTTTTTTTTTCATTACAGTTGATACGAAAGTCTTGGACGTTTTAACAATTGTCAAAACGTAAAACTTTCGTATCAATTTAACACATTTACACCCCACAATTCTAATTTTATTTGACTATATGTATAAGCAAATGATAAATGTATACTTTTCCGCTTGTTTCTCTTTCAACATTCATTAACATACGCAAATATTGTGTATTGACGACCAAAAATGCATCAACTTGTCGTCACTATCATTTTGTCCTTTTGAAAGGTTTTAATTATTTAAGAATAGATAATACGTTATTGTTTAGTTTAAGTTATTTAGGTTTCGACCATGTACACGTTTAACTAATTCATTAATAATTATGATTTCTATTATGAAAATTATTAAAGAAAAATATAATTTCTAGGAAAAGAAAAATGTTGAAGCAACATTAAGTGTTGAATTTCATTCCAATACAAACACACAACTCGTAAATATGGCTTTTGTTTTTTTTTTTTTGGACAATTTTTCAAATCAACTCTTTGTTTTTCACTAGAAGCAAACAAAACAATATGAAACTCATGAGTAAACACGATTACAATTATTGTAATGAAATTGTAATTGTAAATAAATATTTATTTTAATACTTCTTCAACGTAAATACTAGAAAACTATTAGGGTCAGTTAGATAAATCAATAAAAGTTGAAATTATGAAACTAAACGCCGATCGAAAGTGAATGAAATTGGAATTTCAATATATTTGAAAGAGCAAACGTAAACAAGTAAATCAGAACGAACACGTACTCTAATATGTCTAATATCTATCTAATAATTAAACAAAATAACTTAGAACATAACAAAACCTAACAAGCATGATTGATTATAATTTATGATTCTGGTTGATGTTCATGTTGATGCGTCTCGCGTCCGCTATCTGCGCGATGATTGCTGATTGCCAGTGCATGCATATTACATAATTATGATTCAATTCAAAATATTTGTTAAGATTCAATGCGATTGATTGTGTAATGTACGCGAAGCGAAATAAAGTTGTGACTAATTATTATATGAATGATTTTTCTAATTTAATGTCAAACAAATAGGACGCACAAAAATAACCAGTGACCTAATATTTCTTATCCGTGACGACAAAGTAAAACAACCATTATTAGGTGTGTATTCAGGCACATTAATACCACTCGCGCAAATAATGGAGCTTGGCACACGTCAATAATAGGTCATTATTCCACTAGAGATTTACGTTACGTCAAGCACTGCTCTTCGCTGCATTCAATAATGTTATGTGATACACGGACTGCATCTAAAACGTCATCTAGGATTATGTGTTGAATTCCATGGTTGAATTTTTAAGTTTGAAAGCCAAATTAAATTTTGTCGTCGCAAATAAAGTATAGCATTCAATTCGCGCATATGCCCTATTATATGCTCGGTCTCGTCCTCGCTTATTGAATAATATACTATTATCTATTTTGGGTTCATAATATACCAATTAGAATACCCAATGTAGTTAATTAATGTTCCCTTGAGACAACTAGTTGCATAAAGTAAAATTGACGCATGCGCATTGCGCATCGAATTCTACTAGGAAACTGTAATCATCGATCGTCGTTTGAAACATTTCATATTCTTGATTTTTCTTCTATAGTATTTTATTAATACTGTTTGCTGCCGCTTCACGAATATCGGGGGGAGTGCAACTTAAATCATTCCATTCTTCATTATAAATGTTATTAAATTCACTGATTTCATCATTAATCGTTATTTTTAAACACTGCTACTGTCACGTTCATACGTCGACCATTTTGAGCAACACAATTTGGGTTGCCTACCATGCAGACATTTTAGAAATGTAGTTTTTATTTGCTTTGTCCATTTTTATTTTATTTACAGTTAAAATGAGGGCAAAATAGATAAAAGAGTATAAGTAAATTCATGTTTTAAGACTCATTATAAATAAAAACCAACAAACGCAGATTTGGTAGTTAGGAACCGAATTGATGAATTATTTTATCAAAATGCAAGCGTTTCATCCATTTTTAAGATGAAACATTTAAAAAACGTAAAAACAATAAATTAATTTACACAAAAACCGAAATATTCCTTGTTGATTTGTTACAAAAAGTAAATGACGCGTTTCTATGAATCATTTGTTAATGATAATCCGATAAGAATGAAATAAAACATTGTAATGAAAATGATAACAAATGCAAATTTAGCTGAACATGACTCACCCAAAACTAAGTTGAGCAGTGAGCTAAGGTAACGTCATGAAAATTCGGTCGTTTCAAATGGTTTTTGAAGCAATTTCGCTTTAAATTAAACAAACTTTGGCTTAGCTTTGGCGATTCTGACCTCTACATTTAGCCTTGACAGAACTGAACAGGTACTTTCGATTTCACGTTTCGAACCTCTCGGCTCATGCTCGGCTCGATGAAATGTAGTTCGATTTGTTTGAGCATAGTGTTCGGAAAGGTTCAGATTGAACCTGTAGAACTCTTCTAAATTCCTTCAATGGTTGTGTTCATGTTGGACGTTTAAACGCTTTAAGCGCTCTGCTCTGCTCTGGCTTATACGAACGACCTCAGAGCGTCTCCGCCACGACAATAGCCAACACATCAATGTAACCAACCTATGACGTAATCACATGAAGGCACCCATCTTTGATTGTTTTGACTTTTGACGTCTGTCATTTAAGCGTCACTTTTTGCAGTGCACTTTTGTAAAAACATCTTATTCGATTTATTTCCTCACTCGACTCTACTAATATCATCATTACGTTCTATCGGAAAAATTACTAAGCGAAGGATAAGGTCAATACGATTGTATTTGCAAATAGTCAGACCTGATCGCAAAAGCAACTGATTGTTTTTTTTTTCTATTAAAGTTATAAATAACGTGAGTAAACTCAACGTTCTATCCTCAAAATCAACGAAAGAAATGAAATGAAATAACGATTTATCGCACAATTTCCAAGAGTAAGAACAACAATCATAATTTTAATTGAAACGGCACTTGTTAGTGCAAGTTTTGTGTCTGACGCCGCTTGAAATCATTGTAAATGGCAAGTATTTCTCAGTTTCATCTACATTGAATGAAATGTTAATTACAAATTTACAGTAGGTAATTGATAATTCTGCCTATAAATTGAATAATGGCATCGGCCAGTATTACGTTGGAGTCGCCAACAGATGTGGGAACGTTCAACAACGTTTGGCAAGAGTTTTGCGACCGCCATGCTCAGGCAGCAGCACAAGACTTTTCCAAATCCTGTTTGCAATTCATCTCGATGAATCTGAATGAAAACGCGCGAGCGGCCCTCACACATAAAGACTTTTTGCGTAAGTTTGTCGACACGTTCACGGAACGCTTCGAAATCGATTTCTGCCAGCGACGTTTGCAAGCGCAAAAGATAACTAACGGTACAACACGCCATAGCGACGAAAACGAAACTGTTTCCGATGAGGAGGGCAGCCCAAAAATGCACCACAAACCATTCTTTAGACGGTAACTACCAGTCAACTTACAGTTGGCTTAAGTGCGCATGCGCGATAGCTCTCTCTCTCTCGTAGTCATATTGGAATAAACTTGTTTTATTGTAGATTAAGCTTTAAAATGTTGAGCAAGGGCAAAGAATTGTTTCGAAAACAACATTCAGACGAAGTGGAACTCGCTACGACGCAATCCACAGCGAGCAGCCGTACAAAACTGGCGAAAATTGTCGTTGAGTGTCGGAAGGAAGGCATTGTCAACTACTCAACGCCGGAAAGCTTGGATCAGCCGTGCGGGCCGAGCAAATGGGAGAAATGCCGATTGGCGTTGGTCAAAGCCGTTGGTGGCTACATGTTGGAGTTTTATTCGCCGCCAAAAAGTACAAAGGTATGCATGCAATCCACAACGAAATGTGCGGAAATACATAGTACAGTAACAAGGTTATTTTTCGACTTTTCAGCCACGCAGCGGTGTGTTTTGTGCGTTGATAACGGAAGCCCGCGAAACGACAGCACTGGAAATGCCCGATCACGAAAACACGTTTGTCTTAAAAGCCGGAAACAGCATCGAGTTCGTAATAGAAGCGCATGACACAGATGACATGAGGTAAGGCCCGATTCACGCTAAACATAACCGCGTGTTGTTTACGTGTGAATGATGGTTGTTCTTGGTGAAAGAGAGCGTTACATATTAAATTCATAACTTACTTGTGTTTTTTTCCGTAAAATGTTGCTAATATCTTCGCGACTCTCTCAGATCCTGGCTTGCAACAATCAAATACTGCATACGTTCGGCGCCGGGCAGTGAAACACCTGGCAGTGAAGGTGGCAAGGCTGACTACCACGGTGTCGCACCAGAACTTCCGCCGAGGCATGCAGCAAGTGGTCGGTCAGCGGGCGATCGCTTGTCTTCGAGCAGTAATTTTGATATTTGTCCGCAAGGTACGTGCTCGTCGACTTTTGTCATTTTTTCAGTACAACTGAACTAAAAATTACGTTTGTTTATATAGATACGGATGTGAT
The DNA here is from genome assembly GCA_030264535.1 of Liometoxenus newtonarum. Taxonomy (NCBI): domain Eukaryota; kingdom Metazoa; phylum Arthropoda; class Insecta; order Coleoptera; family Staphylinidae; genus Liometoxenus; species Liometoxenus newtonarum. The sequence goes on along the minus strand of JARJEB010009174.1, from coordinate 15,117 downwards.
AGGACAGAATTTAAAGAAGGAACTATGGTTCCATGGTACTCTGGGCCGGTCGGAAGCCGCACAATTGGTGCTACACGACGGCGCTGCCGGTCACGGACTCTTCTTAGTCCGACAGAGTGAAACCCGCACTGGGGAGTTTGTCCTAACATTTAATTTCCAAGTAAGTTATTTTTCATGTTTTTTTATTTTATTTTTTTTTTAACGCTTGTTATTGTTTTTTTTTTTTTCTGTTTTTGTTGTTTGTAGGGAAGAGCAAAACACTTACGTATGACGATAAACGAACAAGGCCAGTGTCGTGTGCAACACTTTTGGTTTCAAACCATTTACGAAATGCTGGAGCATTTCAGGCAACAGCCGATCCCATTGGAAAGCGGTGGTAATTCCGATGTAACACTCACCGATTACGTTGTCAATTCAGCTGCACGAGCCCAATTGCAAAATTCAATGACGCGAAATGTTACTGCAAGTACACATGTATCGACTGGTGGTGGTAATAGTACACCGCCAGTTGTGCAATGGCTGTCACAAACCTCCTTGGTGGCTGCGTCTACGAATGGGACAGCTACCGCAACGGCGCCCTCGATTCAAGATATGACACAAAACGGTGAACGACGACCGCCTCCCTTGCCTGAAACGCAACACGTGAGATGAAACACTAGAACATAAAACTCTATTTAAACGTTTAATGTTTGTTTATACATAAAAACAGTACCCAGTGTTCCAGAATAAAAGATAAGTTGCAGGAAAAGGAACTTGAATGATGGACATTTGCGGTGTGTTTGAGTGAATATTCTGTGATTTCTTTTCCTATAACTTATGTTTTCTTTCAATAAGTATATAATTTGTATAGGAATAAGTTTATTCTTCATTTCTCTTGTTGGTCCATTTAATTTATATCAATCATCAAGTATGCCCCCAAACATTTATTTAAAGCCGGGTTTTACACATTCAAAATAGTTTATCTACCAATTTTTTTTGATTTGTTCTTCAAATTATATGACAGTTTCTTTCCATTGTAAAATTTAAACACTGTCATCACGATCACTCTTTCATATATCGTTTATCGTTTCATCAAATTACTGTTTTGTTTTAGCTTTGTATAACTATGTAGCTAACTTAATTTACTTTTACTATTATTAAGTTTTCTTTTTATTTTGTTCATTTTTTTTATGTGATGATGAAAACGCTTTATTTTGTTGTACATACATATACATAATTAATTAAGTGAGTTCGATAGGTAGTTAGTTAATAGCTTGAATATTTGTGTTTTTGAAAAGGTAGGCATCGAGATAGATTGATTTTTATAATTATAAGGCAGCTCAAGAAGATAAACGACAAGCAAGGAAGAATCAGGCAGCTGAGAGATTATGATTATCAAAAGCAAAGAGAACTAAAAAAAATATAACAATAATTTAATGTTTTCCATTTCGTTCCTTATTTTTTTCTTTTTCTTTGTCACTCTATCCCCTCTCTTTTAATCCATAAAAAAACAATCATTCATTGGAGTACATCCAATTTTGCAAACACCAATAAATAATGAATGCACTACGATGAATAATTAAGTATTATATAATTAAGATTTATATCTTTTATGTTTTCGATTTTCAGATACAAACGCATGGGGGTAGCATCCGAACGCAGGAAACAACTTTGGAGCAAATCAACGAAGCAACAAGTCGGGCTATTGACAACCAATATAGTTTTGTATAAATGAACAAAAATTCGAAAGAAATTGCGAAACCGGAAAAAAGCAAATAAATAAATAATGAAATACAGGGTACTCTATATCTCGATGTATGACGTTTGTTTGATGGTTCAAATGTGAAATGGCAAAAGTGACAATTTAACCGAAAATTTGTCAATACTTCAAATTCCTCAACTAGAATGTAAATTTCTTGTTACCAATGTTGATTATGTTAGTTAGTCGTTCATAGATTTATGTGCCAAACAAGTTAATAAAAGAAATTTTCGAAAGGTAGAGAAGCTACTTACATTTATTCCGTGTTTTGTATTCCTCGCCCAGATTGTTTGTCCGTTATTCCTAGTTTAAAAATATGATAGTAATACAAAGTTGGTCTCGGACTAGGTCTAGTAAAGCTTGAGATGTCCAGTAATCTTATCCAATTCATCTTTCGGCGCAGGTCCGAAGGCAACCACCGTTCTCGTATCCGGCTCAACTTGCGTGTGGCCAGCATCACGTATAATTGAAACCAGTATGCCGTTCGCTTTGGCTTCCTTTGCTAGCTCCAGCATTGCTTCTTCATTATCTACACGGACTGTTATCTTAGCTTGACCTATTCGAAGAATTCAATTTAAATTCTGCATCACACAAATATGAAAATATGTTTGAAACATGAAAATAGTCATTTGCTTACCATGCCTGCTCCACTTGCTTAAAGCTTTCGGTGCTTTCATTCCAGCTTTAACGAATGCCGCTACAGCGGCATGTGCAACTTGCGCTGCTACCTTCCCCTTGCCCATCTTCAAGTCGTTGCGAACAGCAATGATCATCCGATAAACATTGTTATTGCTACTGCTCTACACAGAAAAATCGAAAATAAATTAACGTTTTTGGTGTCGCTTTAGACAAACTTTTCTTCAAATAAGTGTAACTTACTTCGAATATTCGTTCTTCGTGTTCTGTAATTTCTTGTTCGTCAATCTTCGAACGTAACCTCGAACGCCAGAAGTAATAACCCAAAGAGAAGCCGACGAGCGCACCCAACGCGAAGATTGACAACGTTGATTTTTCTACGAGTAATTTATTGTTCATGCTGCACGCCGGACTTGTTATTATATTGCAAACGGGATTAATTACAATTTTTCGTGATCGTGATGAGACGCGAACACATGCAACCGGCGGCAACGTGAAATGACAAGCGCTTGCGTAATAATGAGAAATACCGATTGACAAGGCACAAAATAAATATGCATATAAATCATCTCGATGGTGCACGACTAAACAAACATTTGCGGTAATTACAGTTAACACTAATTTAAAAAAATATTTGATGCCTAGAAATAATTACTGTCAACCTAATACCGAAATTATTTTTTCACCTGAAAACCAAACTTGCCGTTATTGTGCATTATTTAACTTCTAGTGCTAGTCTAGAAAGTAAGTCAGTCTGTTTACAGAATCCATGTACTCTATATATTCACGGGAAACTTGGGACCCAAGGCGGGAATTTTGAATGTGCCATTGTTTAAAAGTTGAAACAAACACAAATTACCATATTATACTTTACTAAAACGATTAGTAAAGTTTTAAATGTCCTGTAAGTGCATCCAAAGCACTTTTCGGTGCCGGTCCAATAGCAATAACGGTACGACTGCCAGGGACCACTTGTGTTTGTCCCGCATCACGCACAATCGACGATAAAATCCCAGCAGCTTTGGCCTTTTCGTCCAATTCCATCAATTCTTCTTCAGAATCAACTTTAACGGCTATTTTCGTACCTCCTATGTGAAAAAATAGACAAAAATTAAGTGATTTTAATGAAAATCAAACATTACCAAACTCCATCCAACATTTTAAAAGGCCAACATCCGTATCCAGTGCTTTCCTGTATGCTGCGACCGAGGCATGACCACATTGTGCTGCAACCTTTCCCTTTTGCATTTTCAGATCATTACGAATTGCCATGATGAGTCGGTACTCATCCTTCAAGTCCGGAAACTAAATCAACAATCGAACTAAGTTATTTTGTTCCCTAAACTAAAACAAATATAAATACTTAAGTTAACATATAAAATAATTACTTGGTAACGTTCTTCCAATGGAATCGTGCGAATATCCTGTTGATTAGTGAGACATTTTGGTTTTTTGTTGAAAAACCGAGTCAAAACATACACTAACGAAGCTCCTAGGACTGTCCCACTCGTGAACACCGTCATATAGGATGAACTAGTTATCAGACCCATTTCCTCGCTAATTACAATGGTAATAAATACTTAATTCTACAAATACGGTTATAAATGTAAGAAATTTTTCAGTTTCGAACATTAACCACACAAATCTTCATACATTTTGACAATGCGCATGTCTCCTAATAGAATAGGGTGCATTCGTTCAAAGGCTCACGTCACACCGTGTATAAAGGTGTACGCTCAGCACGAACGTACCCTCCACAACACAAGGTCGACTCTTCACCTTGAACAATTCAAACTTTCATCGTACAGGGTGTTCCGAACAGTTGTTTGCTTTTTGCATATCGAGCATTGCGTTTTAAGTACAATATTCGATTTGATATATTGTAATTAGCTGATTATCGTAGTATATATAAGTCTATGACTAACTAATTATATATGAATGTACAATATAAACAATAAACTATACATATTTATCACACACTTGTTTTTTTTTTGTTTTCTTTCCTTCATTTCTCTTGCGATATTTACTTTTTGATTTGTATCTCTGCTGTTCTTATGGTACAAATAGTTTACGGTGAAGATGAAGAGAACGGAGTGTAAAAATTCTTTGCTTCGTTTTGCTATCCTCTCTCTCTCTCTCTTTGGTCGCTGTTACGCCATTCCCATGTCTTTGATCCCATTATTTAAATAAATCACACATTTCCATAGATAGGTAGTATTTCGTTTTAGTCTTTGCTTTGGTTTCTTCGACTTGCTAGAAATATTTTACGGATTAATAAAGACAAAGCGTAAAGAAGAAATGAAACTAACCGGACAAAGAGCCCATGTATTCTAATTGTTGCTTCCTGTGTGCTTCCATAAGCGCGTTCAGCTCAGCCTTTTGACGATTCAACATTTCCTCGAAGGTTTCATCCTAAATAAGATTTAGTTTCGTTAAAACAAATATTTAAGCAACGTTTTAAGTGTTTACAAACAAATGACCTTGAAAATGAGCCCAAACACGAATACTCTCAAATAAACTAGTCACAGCGCATGTGCAGTAGCGTTGAATTCAATTGAACAACTTTGGAAACTATTACTTGAAGATGTGTCGTATTTGGTATCAAACTTGATGATTTTTTGCCATGACCATGCCGCGATTAAACGTAAAATTAACATAAAACACGAAATGTTAGTCATATTAAAGAAAATCAACCAAAAAACGAACATAAAACATAAAGAAAAGAGAAAGCGCATCATATACCTTCACCTAGAACGAGTATTGTGTTTTGTTTGGACAAGATATATACAAGAGACCCCGATATTTCAGTGCATTATGTCTCATCTCTTACCACTCGATCGAAATAGGTTTCCAGATATTCGAAAATCGACACATACTGGTTACGATTGCGATTACAGTGTTCAGCACCACAACAGCAACACCGTTGGCTTATCGGCGACGTGCTGGTACTGCTAGTGTTTGCGTCGTTGATATCATCGTCATTGGTAGGCGGTGAGTCGCGGCGCAGAAACGCGACGACATCGAGCGGTAAATCGCGTGAAGAATGAACAGTGTGATAGGTGGAGTGCGGCATACAGAAGGAGAGTTCCCGTTTCGCGTTGCTGTGCAGATTCTGCATCGATAAAGATTGTTTCAGCTTGTTTTTTAGAATATCCGAAGGACTACACGCTTTTTTGGCACATTTCGGAGGAGAAACGGAAGTTGATGGCGCTGGTTGCAGTGAAACAACCGAAAATGGTGGTGGAGGCTGCATTTGTAACGTTCGCGAAGGACGTAACTTAATTCGTGGATCATGGCGTCTTGTCTTATGTTGCAGCGATAATCGCCGGCGAGTGACCGCGATTTTTCGTTTGCGCGTTGATTTGTTGGCACCACTGCTGGCCCCGCCAAGAAAATCCAGCCAGGACATGTCTACATCGAAATGAGTTGCATCTCTGGTTGGAGCTGAATGACTCCGCGACGGCAAGTCAGGACAACTACCGAAATCAAAGCTTTGAAGAATCGGGGGTACCGATGTTGATTCGATGTGTTTGAAACACGATGCTATATCCGGCATAGAGTTCGTAACGTCGTTTGGGGGATCGATCACGATCAATGGGATTTTAAGAGTTCCGCGGCGGACGTTGCTAATTTTACGTGTGTTGACTTTGACTTGAAACGTTTTTGGATTGTGTGTTTGTAAAGACGGAACGTGTGCGTTGCGGTCACCGTGTTTGGGCAAAATTGTTGCGATTTGGGCCGCGAGATCGTTGAAAGATAGTGACTTTTTGAATTCCTGATGTTTAGCCTGCTAATGAAAATTATCAACAAAAAATACATAAAATTAAAACACAAATAAGCAATAAAAAAAAACATTAAATTACGTTAAGTCGTTTTTTGTGTTAACGGTAATGTTTGGCGGCCTGTTAGAAACAAATTAGGAAGATGGAGAAAGGACTTACCACCGGTATCGATGAAACTTGCACCATATCATCTGAAATTCAATCAATCAATCCGTTAATAAATAATGTTCATGAGTTAAGAGACAACAGAAAAAGTTACCTTTCTTTGGATAACTGGTCGCGACAACAGTCTCCAATAGCTTCTCAAAAGAATGATTAATCACCTCGGCGATGTCTTCAGATCTTTTTGGTTGTTGTTGCACTTGTAGTAGTTGCGCTGGTTGTTGCTGGTGCTGGTGATGTTGGAGCATTGTCGTCTGTGGCTGTTGCTGCACCTGTATCATTTGCTGTTGTTGAGGGAGCGATTGCATAATTTGGCCTTGATAGTGCATAGTCGCTTGAGTTGAAGGAACATTATGTTGTTGTTGTTGTTGTTGTTGTTGTTGCTGTTGTTGCTGCTGCTGCGGCGGCGGCAACACTTGACTTTGACTAGAAGGCGGAGGCTGCTGTTGAACTTGTCTCTCGGCAGGAATCTCCAATTTACTACGATCTGGTTCGGTGACAACGCTGACTTTAAACCTTGAAACACGTCGTTCCTTCTTCGGTTTGGACACGTTACCGCCGCTAGAACTATCAACGCTCAACGATTTGGGAACATCTACAACTGGCGAAGAGACTTGTGATGTTGCTGTTGACGAATGCTCAACGACGCTATCTCGACGCGAATGTATTTTCGCGATTTCGGCGTTCAAATCGATAAGTTTGTTGGTATCTGGTTGTTCTTGCACCGGTGAGAGGAGTTCCGAACTAGGGCAGCCGCTATTCGGAGCAGAGTCGATTGGTTTCGCATCTCCCATTGCGTTCTTCGGAAAATCGACGGAGACTAATGTTGTTTGTGGACTTAATGGACCCTAAATTTCGATAAATATATTAAAGTAATGATTGATTTTGTTATGAATTTTAGGAAAACACTCAATAGAGCATTGAAATGAGCCTAAACACGATCATATTGCAAAATTGAGCGGCCGTTTTGTCTTCGTCATAGGATTTGAGCTCAAATGAAATATATTTCAATGAAAAAGATGAAAATGGTCCAAAAATACGTTTACTCACGGGTACCTGACCAGTCATTGTGATTGAAGAAAGCTTCTGCTGCAGGCTTTGCATATGTGCCGAGTATTTATTGTCCTGAGGTGTCCCAGGCGAACCATTTTGAGTAGCATTACTAAAAAATGATCAACTAAGTCATAAAAACTTGTCGAACACAAAAAAAAGCATTGTTTTACCCTTCGATGACTAATTTGAGATTCGGAAGCGATTTTTTCGTGTCTACACCATTATTGGCGTTGTCAACGTTCGCTGCGGGAGCGTCAACAGGAAGCGCTGGCAGCGTGACAATCGGTTGCGGAATCGCCACGCTTACTTGTGGCAAGCTCGTCGACTGCGGTATGCTCTGCGTATGTAGCGGCTGCGGGACTACCATCGGCGGTGTAACATTATACACGCTCGGCGGCATTGGATACACCGTCGCCACAGGTTTGACCGGCACTTGAACAACGCTAGTAGTCGAAGAGTTTGAGACGATTTGCGATAGTGAAACAACGTGTTCCGGTGGCACCGCTACATTCGTTGTTGTTGACGGCATGGTATTTGCTGGAGGTACCACCACTGGCAAAACGATTGGTACCGACGTTGAAACATGCGGTATTGATACTACAGTTGGAGCTAAAGGTGGCTGCGCCTGTATACTGCTCGTAGTTGTAGGTACTGGTATCGTCGACACACTGCTGACCGTCACCGGAGCGGAAATACTCGTCTGAGACACCGTTGAAGTCGTGGGTGTCGACGTGGAAGACGGTTTCACGTCTAGTGACTCCTTCAATGAAACAGGCCCACCTTGTTTGAGCACCTCCAGACTCATCTTGAGTTGTTCGAGTGTTATCATCTCCGGACCGCATACAAGCGGCTCTGAGATGTTTTCCCCAGTTCCGGTGACCGTGCCGGAAGCTAATGTTGAAGATACTGAAGAAACTTCAGCTGATTCCAGGGAATCTTTACGTTCGTTGCTTATGTTTATAGTAGTCGCCGATTTGTCGACGTCTTTATCGCTTTCTTTCAAAACATATTCCGCTTCATCCTGCATAACACGTATTGGAATAGACTAAATGAAGATAGTCAAACTTGTTTGTATGCCACACTCACCTCTTTATCATTAATTTCTGCTGTAGGCGGCAATTCCAATTGCCCTGAATTCACCGGACTCACTAAAAAGATGGAAATCTTTCTCTGTTTCGGGGCAGTTGACGCGACGACTTTCAAATGTCCGGGGCCATCAGCGTCTATACTTTGACCTGTGCTTCCAAGATCAGGCTCCAATCGTGGTGTCGCCGTGTCACCTTCCGTCTCGATATGAACGATCTTCACGTCCACCTTTTGCTTACCATCGCCGACATCAGTTGCCGACGACGTTGAAATACTCTCACCCACTGTGGACGTCTCCGTGTTGGTCGTCGCGTAGGCAATGGCCGTCGTGTCCGTGTATAGCGGACGCGTATCATGAACATAGGTATGTTCAGGGGTGTACTCGCTGGTCGTCGATGTTTTGCGCGACACAGTCCCGCTACTATTCAAGCTTTCGCGACACGCGAATTGACTGGGCATCTTTTCGACAAGAGTCGACTTGAGTCCTTGGAAAGCTGCCTGTTGCTGTTGCATATCGTCCAAGATTTTCATATTGGCGACAGCTACATCAAACACTTCGGGTTTCACTTGAGTGAATTGATCAGTCGTTGAGTCGTCGCGCTAAACAAAAAAAAGAGGCGATAATAACAAGATGTATAATATACAATAATACAGATTCAGTTATTTAGCAGCATCCTGTATAAATTGGACTTACAGATCTGTGTCTCCTATGCGTTTTCCGCAAGGGTCTGGTCAGACTAGCATGTCTGACCTAGCGCAGCGTGCAAAACACAAGAATATATAGAATAAAAACGTCAAGTGCAACTTCCAGTCAAAACAAGGCACAAATTGGCGTATCTATTTTATGGTACCTTTTGTATATATCGAGGGCATGTCGGTATCCTTTCCGGATTAACGGCTAATTGCCGAAGGACACTCTCCAGCTGCTCCGTCAATGTTTTATGCGATCCCGGCTTAAGGCAATTCTCTTTGATCATCCCTTCGATGATGTCCTCCGACTTGGTGTCGAAACGATTGAATTTAAAGCTGATTGTTTTCTGTTTGCAGAGCAGATGGCATTCGACGGTGCCATCCGCATGCACCTTTTCAACGGTTAGCTGCTTGACCGGCTGTTGCGCTTGACGTTTGGGTGAACGATTGCGTCCACTAGCATCATCCGAATTGCTTAATTGTTGTTGCTGTTCAATACTAACCTGCTTCGTTATTAGATTTGCGTGCACTTGCACTTCCGATTCCTGTTTGTGTTCCTCCGGGAGTGATACGGGCGTCGGAGTGGCGGCTTCAACAAACGTTATATTTGATGTTGGAGCGACTTGACCATAGTAAGGTGTGGTTCCGGTAACTTGTTGTTGTTGCGGTGATGGTTGTGACTGTTGTTGTTGTTGTTGTATAATGACTTCCGGTTGATACGGATATCCGTACTCCATGATCGGTGGTTGGGATGTTGCCGACATACGTCGTTGATCAGGTGCATTTTCAAAATTTGTCATAGGAGGCAAGGAAGCTGTTGATAGCCGATGGTGTTGTGACTGCAAATTATCGACTTGTTGTTGTTGTTGTGCCAACATTAAGGCCATTTGTGTTTCCAAATCTGTCATAGATACTGGAGGTATGTCAGCGCCAGATAAACGATGGGCATCCGAGAATTCATGCTGATGTTGCTGCGGTGGAAGTTGTTGCGGCATATAAGATTGCATGTGTTGGTGTTGTAAAATGGTAGATTGTTGTTGCATATGTTGCTGTGGCACAGTATTTTGCATATTTGTATGCATACCAGGTGAGTATGGAAGGGTGTGTTGCTGAGGCAGTTGTCCGTGTTGCAAAACTTGAGTGGTTACAATGCTTTGCGGCGGTGTTGGTTGTGGTTGTTGTTGCTGCTGCTGCTGCTGGAGAATAGGTTGCAACTGCTGTTGGCTAGCCGATGATTGCATTATGGGCTGTTGCGGTTGCTGTGAAGGCGTCGATTGATGGATAATCGCCGATTGTGCTTGCAATATGGGTTGTTGAGGCATAATACTTGATTGTTGCGGATTTGGTTGTAATATTGGCTGTGTTGTCTGCGGTAACGGTTGGCCTTGCGACGCAACTGGTATTTGTTGTTGTTGTTGTTGTTGACTTGGCGCTTGCTGCAAAACAGTTGGTGGTGTTTGCATAACAGCAGGTTGTGGCTGTAAAATCGTCGGTTGTGCTTGGGGCTGTAAAACTTGCTGAGTCGGCTGCTGATGCATTACAGGTACCAGTTGCATGTATTGCTGTGCCGGTGGCTGTTGTTGTTGTACATATTGTGGTTCCATATAAGGTTGCTGCTGCTGAGACTGCGGTTGTTCATGTTCAAGTATCTGTTGCAACTGTGGTCTCGTTGTCGTCGACAATCTTTGATGTTGTTCGGACTGCGACGTACTTTGGGCAACTTGATGTTGTTGTTGTTGCTGTGATTGCATTTCTGTTTGCTGCGCTTGCAACTGCATCATCTCTTGCATATTAGGCGTGTGTGTGACTGAGTTGAGATGTTGCTGCAAGTCGGGCATACTCATCTGTTGCTGATAGTTGTTTACAAGCAAAGGATCGTTAGACTGTTGATGAAACAACTGCTGTTTCTGCAAGTCCAACTGGGAATCCACACTAAGGCGATGTTCGGTTTGCTGTGGGACAACTTGAGAGCTTGTCATAAGCTCCGGTTGCGAAGCTGTGGACAGACGATGTTGATCTACCTGTTGTGGTTGCAAATACTGTTGTTGCTGTTGAACAGGCACTTGTTCCGGGATGTATTGTGCTGGTGGTTGCTGTGTTGGTACTGGCGCCGGTTGATTGTAAACCTGTTGCTGTTGCATATTATTATACGTCGGTTGTTGGTTCGTTGGTTGGGTTTGTGGCTGCTGATACGATTGTTGCTGTCCATGATACGGTTGTTGCTGCTGCTGTTGTTGTTGGGCGTAGTCAGTTGAATAATTCTGTTGTTGCTGGGGCTGTTGTGGTTGTTGCTGCGTAGGCTGAGCAGCTGCAGTCGCATACGACGTGTAATTCGACGCTGGTTGCTGTTGCGTAGGCTGTGGGTAACTTCCACTTTGCTGTTGTGGTTGTGTTTGTTGTTGCTGTTGTTGTTGTTGTTGTTGTTGTTGTGCAGCATTAGAAGCCTCCAACTGTTGTTGTTGTTGCTGCAAGTATTGCAAGTACTGCAACTTTTGTTGTTCTTGTTGCTTTTCCTGTTCAAGTTTCTCTTTTGTGATTTGCGTAACTTGCGCTTTTAGTAGTTTCGCAACAGTTTTGGCGTCTTCTTCGAAGATAATTCCAGACTTTGCCATCTCTTCGGCGATGACATCGAAGCGATCCGTCTGGATGTCGAATTCGAATTGGATCGCTTCATTCTCCTTGTGTTTGTGCGTCCGTTTCTTTGGGTCTATGACGCGTAAGCGGAAGATCGCCTTGCTATCCACTTGGTTGACCAAATCGATTTTCAAACCGACGTCTTCTTCGAAGAACGGGTGGACCAACAAGTCTTTCACTTGTGGGCGATCTTCCTTCCGAGGCCGGATGCAACTCTCGACGACGTCGCGCACTTCCTGATTCGCCACTTTTTCGAAACTCGCTGGTTTCACACCCTTTTCAATAAATAATAAGTATCATGATCGAAACTATTAGACTTTGACATTTACACGTCCATTTCAATTTGACTTAATGTGTCATAAAAGGAAAATAAGAAAAAAACAACACATACCGATATGACTTTCTTGTAGATTTGAGCTGGTCCAGTGCACTCAGAGTAAGGATATTCGCTGGTGGCCATCTCCAACATACACATACCGAAGGCATATACGTCGACGCCTTCATCATAATGTTCCTCGTACATTTCTGGTGCCATAAATTCCGGTGTGCCAATCACTGACTTGGCAAAACTACGATTTTTCAAAGTGGCCAGGCCCAAATCGCCAATTTTCACCGAGCCCGTCGTGCCGGTGATGAAAATATTATCGCACTTCAAATCACGATGGATTATCGGTGGACTGCGCGAATGCAAAAACGCTAGGCCCTTCAGTATCTGCCGACACCACGATTTCAATACTTTTGGATTTATCTTTTTGAATCGACGCAGGTAACTGAAGACGAAATGTGAAGTTTCAATCAACGAATAAATTTAGAAATAGAAAACGAAGTAGCCGATTAATGGATTCAACAAAATTAAAGTACTTACGTTTTCAATGTGCCGCTAAGCATCAATTCGGTGACTAAGACAATATTCTTTTTCTTCGCTCCAACGACTGACTCCCAATAATTGTAGAATCGCACAATGTTGGCGTGTTGAAGCTTCTTGAGCATTTCGGCTTCCTCGCGGAAGCGCTGCCGCTCCGCTTTATTCAATTTCTTTTCTTGCAGCTCGCACCATGCCACGGCGACCCCGGTCTGCGAGTCCAAGCCACGATACACTGTTTTGAATGAGCCGCGACCCACCTACACAGCATTAATTCACAAACAAAGATTTACTACTACAAATTTGATTCCGTTGAAAAGACGAGAAGAATTGTGGAAACATTCTTCGTAAGTCACTAATCTAAATACAACCGGTAAACAAAATGGCGGTGACGAAATAGGACCAATAAACAAGTGTAACCATGACAACATCAAAACAGAAACTGAGTGTTTTGAGAAATTTGTAGGAATTTTTACGTATGATTTGCGTAATCATCAACTTACCTCCTCCTCATATTTGAAGAATCGTCCACATGGACTAACAGCAATGGGTTTATACACATCGTCATCATCCTCAATCGCATATTCCTTATCCTGGCTCTTGGGAAACACGATAACCGGCTGTTCAGCGATAAGATCCGGATTGTTTTCAGCGATTTCAACATTTTTATGCAAAATATCGATATTCTGATCGGTGATCTCCACCATCTGAGCCGTATTCATCATGTTAAAAATATTCTTCGGAAGATTATATTTCGCATCGTAGGGCACCAGCTGCATTTCACTTTGCGGAAAATCGGAATCATCATCATTGTTGGCATCCGTCTCCACAGGTATGCACCTTGTGACGCCACCATGCTTCACCGACTTCTTCTCCATGCGTCGCTTACCACTTGCATCGGCAGCCTGCACGTCCAAGAACTTAGCTCCGTCCGTAGTTTCTGGCAATTCCGAGCACGAATCATGATACTCTTCATAGTCTTCGACAAACTTTCTTGCGTCTATGATGGAATTCGTGCTCGGTGTATGAGTTATCTTGGGAACGTACATAAGATTAACGACATTGCTCGTTTCACAACGCAAAGACGGCGACCTTAACGGTTCGTCAATCGTTGACGACGGCTTCGGTTGTTCTTCCGTTTCCGGAGTTGATTGCGATTGTGAGAGTTCAATACACTTGAGGCGATTGTAAGTGATGAGCCGCATCGCAGAATCGATAATGTCGTTGATAAACGCCCCTGCGAAACTTCGCAAGCCCTTCTCCGAAGTGTCCTGAACGCGTAAGGCGTCTTCGCCTTTCAGCAGTGATAGGGAATCATCTCGCACGAACTGTACGCTGTCGAAACTCTTGCGGAACACGGCAAGGTTATCAATAAGATTATCGTAAGGTATGGACGAGCATGAATGCGTCCTCGCCTTTTTCTCCGCTTTCTTTTCCGTTTTTTTACCAACACTCGCGCTCTGAGTCGTGTTTACTGTCTTTGGCGTATTTGCGGACTGTTTCCGGTCATCCGGGACCTTAGTAAACGTATAACGCATAGTTTTCTTGGTTTCTACAATCGTTTTCGTATTTTTTGTATTTGTAATCGTCTTCTTCTTAGTTTTCCCCTTCCCGGGACTGTTGGACGAAGACGACGACGAAAGTGAAGACGACGAGGGCGATTGTTTCTTGTCTTTATCTCTATCCCTGTCTTTCTTACGAGTCGCCGACGCCTCCTGACCACGTACATCATCTTCGACGGTGACGGCGGCATCTTGATCGATAAATTCGATGTTATCAAGAAGAACACTTTTCTTGCCTCCCGAGCTACGGCTGCGAGTGCGACTTCTACTGGTGCCGCTGTTGCCATTGTCGGAAGCTTCCTGCGTCTCCTCGGTGTTGTTGACGTTCGGGGAGGCGCGGCTCAGCAATGCGGCCGCGTCCTCCCCGGTCTCATAGCTACGACCTGATGTCCCGGAAGACGTGCGTCTATGTGCCGGCGAGTGCTGTGCCTCTTTGCGGGTGTCCTTTTCTTGTTGCTGTGTATGTGTCTGTTGCTGTGCGGCTTGTTGGGTCGTTGTCGTACGACCGCTGACTTTCGTCTCGTCGTTAGTCACTGAACGTTTGAAGACATTACGCAGCGCCGTGCCGGATTTATCTCGACTTTGCACACTTGTACCGCTGCCTTTACGTGGAATTGTTGTATTTGAACTTCTAGAAACGACAAATTGTTTGACAATTCACTCAAGCAAGAAAACAAGCAAGTAAAATAAACGTGAACGAAAAAATTGATATTCTTATGGAAATACTTACGAGTTTGGGTCAAATTTTGGGCAAGACTGCCCCGTGGTGGTTCTCACTTCGATTGGATTACCGTTGACGGGGCCTAACCGTGGGGGGGGGGGGGGGGCAGACCAAACAACGTCTCCCGATTGTTCCCCTGGTAGTTGCGGCGGTGTATGGTCCCGATCGGGGGAGGGGGGGGGGGGGAAAGG
>JARJEB010009157.1:0-17260 GCA_030264535.1 Liometoxenus newtonarum | reverse complement strand
TATAGTAGAAATCCGGAAAATTTATTAATAGCCGTGCACGAATTAAGTACGTTGAGAGAGAAAGAGAGAATTCCACGTGGCGTGGCGAAGTGAGAGTTACTTGTTATCATTAGGACGATATGGATTCGACAAGTACTTACAATCGAAACTATACAAAATTACACTTCGACGATGGTGAAGAGAACTAAATCAGCAGTATCGTTACAATTTGTAATTTCTCATTGCTTTGCCGTTTTAAGTGAATCGGCTAAATTTATAATGAAATTCCGAACGCCAACAAATAATTGCAACGCTTAATTACTGAATTACAATTATTGCCATTGTATATGTAAAGGTTTATTACACTCGAAATCGATTTGTTGTCTCTGCAATATTGATTGTTACAGAAACTCAATTTATTGAGTACTTTTAGTATAAAATTGATTGTCTGAATAGAAGAAGAAATTAACAAAATAACTTTATAAAAAAGACGTAATGAATGTATCAGTTCAAATTTTTTGTTCAAATATTAAGTTCAAGACAACGACAAATATAAAAATCCTGATTAACGAGTTTCGATTCGATTTAACTATTTTCAGTAATTAATAGGAGAATGTTGTTGATCAGTCTGGACATAACGAAAACCGCCCGTAAATTTTAATTGCATTGTTTACTTGCTTTTTTTTTACTCTGGAAAAGAAGAATGCGAGCAATTTTTGGAGCAAATCGTTGGAAAACTGAGCCAATGTTTTCGGATCTAATGGCACGCGGTTACCAAGCGCATCATGGATAAACTTTATACAAATTGCGCACACAATTTGTCATTTTTTTTACCAGCAAATTATACAATTTCCACTAGGTTAACATGACCAAAAACTATGAATTTTTAGTTTGTTTCAACGTCAGCTAACGAATGCTGCGTGCTTTTCGTTTTTTTTTTCCATTTCCTGTTGATATAGTGCATGAATTTCAATTTGCGCCAATTTACAAAACATGAATATTTATTAATTTATTTATATTTGCTATAAAACGATGAAATGAATAATTCAATATAATTCAAGTACGCCGCGAGTTGAGGTTGCTTTTTTGATTTGGTTCGCGCCCACGTTTTTCTTCGTTTTTTTTTTATGATCAAATAAAATTATGTTCGGGTGGTGCGTCAACCAGCGTAAGATTCATTTGGTACGCTTGCTAATTCGATTTCATATTATTGCTATGCCGCACTGTCCGAACCAAATCCGATTTAATAATATTCCAATTTCTCTTCTCGTTTCCACCGGCTTTTCAACGTCAAGTCTTCCTCTCGATTCGATAAGGCCGTAGGTACACACAAAGCAAAACACACGGTCGAGTGACACGCACGACTACAAACATTGGGTGTTACTAGAAAAGCAAGCAAGCAAGACGAAAAAATCAGCGTCAAAGGTGGAAGGAGGAGGTGACTGAAAGGAGAAATGCGGTGATGGCAAAATTGTCAAGGCTCCAGGGAAAATGCGAAAATGGAATGCCGTATGCTGGTATAAATTGGATGGATGAATTGTTGTGGAAGTGGAGGATACTTTAAAAAAAATACCCTCGATTCACGACGCAAAGTCGCAAATTAATTCCATCCACGACGTCCACGTGTTTTTAGCAGCTACCAGCGAAATCAACATACGCTGCAAGTGGAAACAACTATTGAGCTAAGCTAACAATAACGAGAAACAGACAAAGACTTGTAAAAAAACCTCAACAAGGGAAATTCCTTTCATTCCTATGTGGTTAGGACTCGAGATGTAAATTGTCGACCTGTATATGTAATCCCAGAACGGGAATTGTTTCCTTTCTTATGTTTTTAAAAAGTAACGAAACTGTTGCATAAACAGTTGTCTTATCAAAGTGCAGCAACATTTACATTGAGTTTTAAACTGGCTTTTCATTTCCAATTTTTTGACCAATATATCACAAAAACAACAGTCTTAAAGCGTTCATTCTATAGGAAGAGAATAAGATATGCAACGTCTATGTTAAAAATCGTACCAAGCTAATAGTACGGTGCGCCTTCCTCAATTTTCCTCTGATTGGTCTAGGTTTTGAACAGGGCAACATTGGGAATCAGAGGTTTTGCAATGACTTGCATAATTTTAACATTTTGAATGTCCAGGACTGATTGTTCAACGCCTACTGGTGCTCTGGGTGCTCTTGTCAAGTACGAATTTTAACATAGACGTTGCGTTCTTGCGTAACTTTCGCTTAAACAAACTGTTTCAGTTTGATTTACTATTATAATATTTTTGTTTTCACTTGGTTTTTCAGATATACCCTGTTGATCTCCAAAAAGAATAACTTTTTGTTGCATTATCCAACTTGAAAGAAAACGAGGATAGTTTGAAGTTGAACCAACAAAAACCCAACATCAAACGAAACTATAAAAAACTAATCCATGAAGTATACATTTTTTTGTATCCACGACTATCTCTTTTAGTCAGAACAAGATAAGAAGTATATCTAGATATTGGACTAGAAAGGTCATGTCAAAAAGTTAGTGGACACCTCTGAACGCAGACGTTTCTCTAAATAGCACTAAAGCTACATCAATAAATAAAACTTTTGTATTGTTGCCAAAACAAGACTTTTGATCACATTCAATTTGTCTCCTTGCAAAAAAATCCGCTAACAAATTTCAAATAATAAATTTTAAAACAGATTTTTGGTGAAAATTTCAAAATACTCCTAATAAAAGGAAAATTTTTAGGAAATAACAAAAAAACTAAAAATTATTAAAAGATGACAATTCCAAAGTGTCCATTTTTAATGCAAATGTTTATCAAACCTTTCTAGGAAATTCCAAATTACTGCTAATAAAACTCTTGTTGCCAAAACAAATTTTTCGGGAAACAACTAAAAAATTAAAAATTGTTAAAAGATGACAATTCCAAAGTGTCCCTTTTTAATGCAAATGTTTATCGAACCTTTCTAGGAAATTCCAAAATACTGCTAATAAAAGATATGGCTCTTGTTGCCAAAACAAATTTTTCGGGAAACAACTGAAAAATTAAAAATTGTTAAAAGATGACAATTCCAAAGTGTCCCATTTTAATGCAAATGTTTATCGAACCTTTCTAGGAAATTCCAAAATACTGCTAATAAAAGATATTGCTCTTGTTGCCAAAACAAATTTTTCGGGAAACAATTAAAAAATTAAAAATTGTTAAAAGATGACAATTCCAAAGTGTCCCATTTTAATGCAAATGTTTATCAAACCTTTCTAGGAAATGCGTCCGCGTCAGCGTCATGAGAAATGTGGAACGCCGCCCTCTTAATGTCGTTAGTTACAAGTTGGCTTATTAAGTACCTAGACGTGTTTAGTATTCTCCATGAGAACGAATATTAATTCGAGGGAAACATCACTCAAGACGGAATTAACTTATACATGCGGTAATGAAAAATATAAAAATGAAACGGGACTTATAATTTTCCTTCAAACTAGTGTAATTTTCGTCAAACCTGTTATTTGTTCACGAGGCGTAAAGTTTGAAGCCATCAAACATTGTGACAAAAAGTCCACTTGTCAGTTGTCAATAAAGTGAAAATGAAACGGTACTTTGCTGGTCTCAAAGAAGGCAGAACGTGCTATTGCTGGGTGTGTATAAAGTTTTCTGTCTTTCGGTTCCTTTTTCGCTTTTAGTGGTTTACAATTGTTCTTAGGGACTGTTTCTTCAATACGTTTATCCGCATAGGCGTGCGCACGGGGCGTGCCGGTAGTGCCCAGGCACGCCCTAATGCTTCAAGATTTAAAAAAATTGAAATTTCAAATAATTTAAAATTTTATTAATTTCAAATTTTCAAGTTCCATATTTATTAGGAGCCATTCTGCCATTATAGTTTCATTCAACGTTGATGCACCACCTGCACAAAACCGAACGTTTCCAAAAAGACGTATGCGGCTCGCGAGCTGCTGTCTGCCGATCTCTGGGATATGGCTCATTATTTAAATTTTCTGCTTAACTAATAAAACGGTTTATTCAATTAATTTTATTAGATTTAATTTAATATATCTATTTTGCCCTTATTTTGTAAAATGGGAATTGTCTACATCTGTTACATTTTAAGTTTGGGCACTCCCTAATAAAATCTGCTGCGCACGCCTATGTTTATCCGTATCATTAAATTCCGTTGCATTATGAAATGACGCGTACAAAATTATAAAGCGGTTTCCAAGGACTTACAAAGGAAGGAATAAAAGGAAATAACTAAAAACCTATGTTGCAATTCTCTTTGTGGCATTAAGATGCTGGAATTAAGATTAGTACCCGTTGCACACTTTTGGCTAATTATTTAATTAATTCACTATTCTATTGTTACTTTACAATCTGCATTTAAAAGTCTCAAAAGTTAATTTTCTTGTATAAAGGGCTCTACTAATTTAAGGGAGCAAGTGATTACAAGATGTTAGCTTAGCAACCGGTAAAACATACTTTTATTTTTACAAATATAATTAACTTTCTTTGTTATGAACATTTTCTGCAAAATTATTTCTGCTAGCGTAGTTGCATAAGGGATTCTTCATAAGGAATAAAACTGTTGTGTTATATTCATAACGTAACACATGTTACGTTGTTTGGGTTGCATACTTTTTGAGATTGGTAGGTAATCTTGCAACTTCGTGTGACGTCGCAAGTTATTCGTTCGTCGTTATGCCGGACTAGCTGGGCGATGGTTGGGGTTGAGAAGTCTGGGATTGGTTTTATTCGTAGGGAAATATAAATAGGATGTAATCCCGACCATCGCCCAGTTAGCCCGCCATAACGACGACAGAATAACTTTCGACGTCACACTGGGTTCATTTTATTACTCGTTTCGCTCGTTTTAACGCAACTTGTTACGAAAATAACTATTTGAGAACAATTTCTTAACTATTCGTATTTCTTTCGATCAGAAACCAAATAATAACGTTTTGTGTTACCATGCAAAAAAAAAAATGAAAAATTAAAACGTTGTATGTTGGGTTGCAAACTTTCCTTGTTCCAAACAATTACTCCTTTAACTTTTTACCCATGTTCTTCTTTGGTCAAGTTATTGTATTTTTTTTTCTTCTCCATATTGAAAGTTTGTATGTCAAGATTGAATAAACTCATCCTCATCGAAGCAATACTTGTTTCAATCGTGTGTTCTGTTGTGTTCCAGGATATTGGCCATTCGGCGTGATTTGGTGCAACGTGTACGTGACGTGCGACGTGCTAGCCTGTTCAGCGTCGATTATGCACATGTGTTTTATAAGTCTGGATAGATATCTAGGGATACGAAATCCATTAAAGACAAGACACAGTTTCACCACTCGCACGGTTGTTCAACGGATCGCATTAGTCTGGCTCTTATCAATGCTGGTATCCAGTTCCATAACGGTTTTAGGTGAGTGCGAGTGAAAATGCAAGCGAATATACCTAAATATAGAGATAAATACGTGACGCGCAATGCCAAGGGGTGGTTAATGGTTGACAGTTGAGAAGACATTAAGAAGCAGAGCAGCTTCACTTAAGTTAAAGAAAAAGAAAAGAAAAGCAAGCCAAATCAGATTTCTATTTTCAATTATAAACGATTTTTTTGTGATGACAATCAAACAAGATTCAGAAAGTACAGGGTGGTGGAAAATTCGTATTTTAAGCTAAAAATTATTACCAAAATGTATGACGGTTGCCTGGTTCGTCTGGATGGGTAGCTCGTCGTGATCCAGGTAGATACCAAAACGTCGGAAACAGAACCCGAAAACTTAGGGATTCTCAGGCGCCACCACATAATGTACGTGGAAAAATTAAGTTCACAAAAGTAAAATAAAAACAATTCTTTATTTAACAAAAATAAAATATAAATTCCATAACTTAGTCTAATAATTGTTTGCGGCTGTGCACGGGTGCGCTAGGAACAGCTGGTGGTTTTGTCCCAAGCACTAGGTGCGTGTGTGTGTATGTTCGGGGGTATGCACGGGTGCGCGAAGAACAGCTGGTGGCTATGTCCTAAGCACTCGGTGCGTCAGTATATTTGGGAGTGTGCACGGGTGCGCTAAGAACAGCATGTGGGTATGTCCTAAGCACTAGGTGCGTAAGTGTATTTGGGAGTGTGCACGGGTGCGCGAAGAACAGCTGGTGGCTATGTCCTAAGCACTCGGTGCGTCAGTATATTTGGGAGTGTGCACGGGTGCGCGAAGAACAGCTGGTGGCTATGTCCTAAGCACTCGGTGCGTCAGTATATTTGAGAGTCTGCACGGGTGCGCTAAGAACAGCATGTGGCTATGTCCTAAGCACTAGGTGCGTCAGTATATTTGGGAGTGTGCACGGGTGCGCGAAGAACAGCTGGTGGCTATGTCCTAAGCGCTAGGTGCGTAAATGTATTTGGCAGTGTGCACGGGTGTGCTAAGAACAGCTTAATTTTGGAAGAGATTTATTTAAATTCAATGAAAGATAAATCCTTTTCATTAAAATCTGAAGTAAATTTGAATAAATTTCCGCCTCATGGAAATGTAAGGATAAACTTTGAAAATTCAGCACATTTGCGTGCTTCATTATTGTTGTTTTTGGAGGGTGTTAGTATTTATTCGGTGATTAAATGCATGGTATCAATTTGCATGAATTCGACGATAACAAAAAACCCTCCGGCAATGTACTAAATGTATGAATAAACCAGTTGATGACGGCTATTGGTTGTTCCTTGACTTAGATCTGGTGTAGAACAATGCGAAGGATTCTCATACCAGGTGTTCGATTTTTTCCTTAAACATTTTTAAGATGTATCTAAAAAAGGTTTTTATATACGAGTATATAGGTAAAATTATTATAGTTATTCCGTCAGTTTCATGCAACATACTGTAAGCGATTTCGAACGCGAGCCTTCCCCAACCATGAATTATTACCAAGCTATTATTTTCCTCAGGAATAATAAATCACAAGAACATAATGCCTGAGTCAAACACGTGCGTTATAAACAATAGGGCCTTCTTCGTATTCGGCTCCCTGGTGGCTTTTTACATTCCTATGGTGATAATGGTGGTCACGTACGCACTGACCGTTCAACTACTAAGAAAGAAGGCCCGTTTCGCGGCGGAACATCCGGAAGCTGACCAATTCCGCCGACTGGGAGGTAGATTCATGGCAAAACACGAACGTAATGCTACGACAACCATTTCCACGCACACAATGTGGCGAACTGCCGGCGGAAATCCCTCCGATAGGTACTTACTTACTTAACTTACCTAATAAACTACATACTTGCGTGCTCGTTCATAATCCTGTCCCGTCCCGACCTCAAACTTTGTTAACTTTTAGTATAGCAATTTTATCTTAATTTTTTATTGTGAATTATACGCTTCAGGGGCACCAATATACGAATGAGTGCGTCGAATCCACAACTTTCTTACACGAACGGCGGTGGTACGTCGCTGTCGGCAAATACGTCGGGTGGACACAGGGACCAAGGAACGCAAACCCCCGAAAACATAGCGCGGGAAACTAGAAACTTCAATCTGCGCTCGCTCAAACTTCAATTAAACAGCGTGCCGTCGAACTTAAACTTCAGGTAAGTGTCGATTGAAATTAATTAAACTACCAGCGCGTCAAAGGGTCCCTCTAATGTTTAATTAAAGAAAAATAGTCTCTGTATAAGAAAAGGACTATATAGACAGACTTTTTTGGCAGGTTTTTTACTTTTATGGTCGAAAACAGTATTCATCAACAAAAAGAAAATCCGATTTTAACCATTTCTTATTGCTGTGGTTCTGAAGTTCTTATCTTTCCTCTCTTTTACGTTTCTTCTTTATTCAGCGCGTATCAGGATAACGGCGGATATATATTCAAGTCGTTTTCGTCGAGAAGGAAAATATTCGCGCTCATTTTTTTCTCGAGTCGTGATGGATTTGTACGATGCAGTCAAAACGACTATACGACGCTGGGCAGAAAAGTGTTTCGTAGGTATATACCGGAGGAAAACATCAAGCAAAAGTTTTCGTTATGTGGCCGATATATGCACAGAAACGATTCATTTTCACTACGCTATGCAAAGAGAAAACTTTTCATTGCCAAACAAAACGATTCTGAAATAAAAAAAAATATATCAAGGTGTTAGAATGCAACGCGCATAAAAAGCAATTTTCCGGATGGTTTTCCACTGAAATTAACAATTGTCAGCAAACTGTTCATGGGAAATTATCCAAAAGAAATATATGGGACACACGCACTTAATTTCGAAATGGCATTTTTTTCTATCGCATTTAAAACGTAAATAACAAATAATTTACCATAGAAAATGCATTTTTTCCAAACGACCAAGCAGAACTTTACAAATTTGATTGTTAAAATGTAAAAACTTGGATGGAACGTTCCGAAAGAAACGCATCAACTAGCGTGTTATAATAAACAAACGGACCAACGAAGGATAAATTGTTAAGCAGAATGTTCACAATGCAATTCTTCTCGCCTTTTACGCTCCTTTTAACAGCGCAAATGTTAAAACGTTTGTCTTTTGTTGGATATCATGAGCATGAGGGCGCTTGTTGTTGTTTGTTTCTTGTGTTTTGATGGTGAATGCGGTGTTTTCGTTTTGTAATACTCGCACCATTATGTTGTGGAGGAAGTAAAAGCCCAACTATAATTCCAACTATTATAAATGGACGCCATTATCATCATCACTCAAAGAAACGCATTAAATTATTCTTCGTCGCAATTAACGAAAAGAAAAACAATCATCGGCGCTTAATGCTTTGTGTACCGGCTCTTTTCTATTCATTAAAAAATAATTCAACTAAAACCATTTGAGTTTTGCCTTTGGGCATGTCCCTAAATGTAATTTGTATATATATTTTATTTTTAAGAACCAAAAAACAAATAAAATAACGAGCTTTCCAATTTTATCTACCTACGCAAATTTTTGTAAAAGATTGATCGCATTGGTATTGCTGCCACTAATTGCAAGTATTTCTTAAATTTGAATTACCTTACAAACCTTGAGTTATTTCAATCAAGAAATTAAATCTCAGAGTGAAAATTTTTCATTCTCATTCAAATTTGCAAGAAAATTTATTTCTCTCGCTGGGAATCGAACCCAGACCTCTAGCGTATCTAGCGCAGTGTTCTAGCAATTACTTCAACCAAATAGAACACTGCCCTAGATATGCTTAGGTCTGGGTTCGATCCCCAGCGAGAGAGATAACTTTTCCTGTGAATTTTAAAAATAAATATAAATTGTAAAGCGCTTGATTTTATTGGAAGATAATTTAATACTCGAAAAAAGACAAAAAAAGAAGGGAATTCATCCCGCTGTTTACAAAAAAGTTCCAAACCCATACCCCATACTTAGGTATATGTTTAAAATCCTATTTCGCGACCATTCCAATGCGACCAACAAATCTACATTTTTCCAATAGGCCCCTCATGTTGCAACTTTTCTGTAGGTATTTACGTGAAATAAGTACCTAACCAATTTGGAACGCAATATATGTGACTAGTCGACCTTTTCACATATAATAACGTTGTTACTCGTATGCAAATAAGCCTCTGAGGTTATAAGTAAGTTGTCAGTTACATCATATTAAGCGCCAGTCTAATTACGTGTTTACTCCGACCCTCCCGACCGAATACCGCATTAAAATTGAGCGGCAAAGTGAGAGAGGGTGACTAGAAGGTAGGTAGAGTATAGAGATGTATAGGACAGGACGACTGTGGGTCCTTGGGCCAAAGAGTCAAAGTATGCTTGTGGTTTCTTAGCCTTCGTACTGCTGCTGTTGCTGCTATTGCTATTACTTGCAAAGTCATAACCATGAGATGGACTTTCGAGATTATATCTCTGAAATTATAGGGTGCGGGAAAACTAATCTTGACTTACTCGACTTACTGGAAAGGATATAACTACAGTTAGTGATTTTGCAGGGGGCTTCAGGAGCAATTATATCATCGGATTGGTTGCGAACTCTTAATAGACATTATTAAACATTTATTGGATTTATCAGGCAACTACCCGGAGCTACTATATAGAATTAGAGTGGCATTATCAAATGTTTTGAGACAGAGCTGGCTTACCCTCCCCCGGATAGGATTCGAACCCATGACCTAGCGGTGAGCGAGCATCGTGCCTGAACACTCTGACCACTCGACCACCACGGCCCCTCAGTGAGCAGCTAGCTTTATCACAGTTTATTATTAAAAAAAAAATATCAAAGAAAGACGTCAAAAAAACACACACACAATATTATAAATGGAGCATTGATAAAAGGAATCTAGTTAGTTCGTGGTGGAAACTTAAGAGGGCGCTTAAAATAAGTAGATTTCTATAATTTTAAGCGCCATCTTAACTTTTCAGTATATCAAAAATTTCGAAATCTTAATTCAAAAGACGTAGTGTAATTAAATCAATACACAGTCTTAGAAAGAAAAAAGTGGGAGAGTGATTCGAAATTATGAAAAAAACCCTCAAAGGTTAGTCACTTTTGAAATTATTTGATTAAATTAATTAAGCTGTCACTTAATAAGATTTTCAGATTATATCAAAGTGAATACAAAGAAAAAACTTTCTCTAAGTTTCAATTACGATCTCCTTTAATCAACTTAATTCATCGTCCTTTTTTTCGTCCTCGTTTCTATATATAGAGACTTTTTCTTTTTCTGTCAACTTCTTTCTTCCTGCTAGGTATCTATAAAGCTTAAAAAGCCTCTATATAGATTTACTCTCTATGTTTTCGTCAAAAATGTGACTCGCATCCAGGTTTTTTGCTTTTTCTGTTATCGCGTAACATATTTATGAGACTTCTTGAGCAAATAACGAGATAAGCCAGATAAGATACACACTTGAGTAGCTTCCACAGATGCATTCTTATTTATTTTCTATATACAGAGTGTATATAAATTAATGTTTCAGGTACTTATTTATCGTTTGGAAATTGCAATTTTGAGACAAAAATTAATAGAAAAATGCTGGCTCGCCTTCCTAATTTATTTACATTTCAATTATAGTTTTTCCACGCAATACATGAACACCCTGTATATTACAGTATTGCATATCTCGCATCACGACTTACATATCCTATCCATCGAATATTCATCTTACTTCTGTTTCGTCGCCATCCACAAGCATAACTTCGTCGTCTTTCAACCTTTATTTACGAATGCTCTTCTGGACCACTACTTTCTTGCACATCGCATCGAATTGCAAACTACTCCCAAGCATAACACATATTCCAAATGTGGATAGAGTACTTATATCTAGTAGAGTAGTATACAAATATATATATTGAGTTTGAAGATGCATCAATATCGGAGAACTGAACTTGAGGAAATATGCACGAATGCGTGCGTAAATTTTCTCGATTTCTTTTTGTGCCGAAGTCGAACCAAAAAATTGTTACGCGACAATGCATCCACATAGTATATTCAAGCAATCATCAAATGTTGATTAAAATAAAAGCAAAAAGCATCGACGTGTAAGGAATGTAAAAATATTCTTTGTTCTTTGTTGGTAAACAAACAAAGAAATATTTGCTAATTTTCAAAAAAAAAAACAACAAACGAACTTGAATGGAAAAATTTCTATATTTGTACATACCTATTTATTTCTACGCACTTGTTACATTTATATTTGTGTTCCACTCACATCCCCCATTGTAATTTAACGATGATTGGAAAACAAAGCGATGGTGCGTGAGGAAAATTTAATGATTCACTCACCTAGAACAAACAGAGAAAGAATTGTGTTATAAAATTGTGCGATCATGTGACGTGCGTTTTATACCTTTTTTTATTTTTAATTACAACGAAAATAGCTGCGAAATTAATTAGCTTTATCTAAAATCTACACCGCGTTCGGCGAACGCATTCAACAAATGCACGCCAAATTTGAATTGACGCGTAAAGGTACAGTTCCAATCACGCGACTCGAGCCGCTCGAGTCGCGCGGCTCTAGCCGCGCGACAGAAAAATTAAAACTAAATCTTTAGTTTAGTTAGAGTTTAGATAGTAGAGTGAAGTGTCCGATGCAAGCAAAGTAGCAGTACAAAATTTGAAACTGGACGTGTTTGTAGGTAGATACTTACAAACAAGCGGGAAAGTTGAGAAGGGATTTAAGAGATAAGGCAAGCAAGTGAACAATGCAAACATTTCGGACTCATTATAAACAAACGTGTTGGTCTCACTCTGTTTGTTTTACCTTTGCATCTTTCCATTCCAACTAAGTCCGAAAATTTTATTGTTTCCTATTGCCCATTAAAGCGGAACCACACATTTAGGGTTGGACGAGACAAGAATTCTTGTCTTGTCCTGAATTGAGTGTTCTTGTTTTGTTTTGAAAAATCAAAAAAAAAAGAAATATGGTTATCTGGTCGTCGGTTAACAACGGTTCCCGCATAGTTCAATTGGTAGTGTGTAAAGGCCGCATGTGTGGTTCCTGCTTTATACTGACATCGAAAACCTTGACCTGACAATTAATTAATTAGCCCTATATGTTATTTTTGCTCTAGTAAACTGTATTATTTTAATTAAACTTATATCCTGTGTGTTTTTCTGTTTTCAGATTGTTGACGGGACGCGTGACAAAACGTAAAAACCTGGCAGTAAATTCAGTAGCAACGGAACAAAAAGCATCAAAAGTATTAGGTCTCGTCTTCTTCACGTTTGTATTATGCTGGTCGCCATTCTTCATCCTGAACATCTTGTTCGCGGCATGTCCGACGTGCGCCCAGCACGTACCCGAGCATGTCGTCGTCGTCTGTTTGTGGTTGGGGTACGTTAGTTCGACAATCAACCCTATCATTTACACCATCTTCAATCGAACATTTCGTGCTGCATTTATAAGGCTTTTACTATGCAAATGCCAAAGGTAAAACATTAACATTATTAATATTATTAACAATTTTGATTTGTTTATATTTTATTTACATCATTTCAATATTTCCAAATATTATGGCAAAACCCTTTAGGTTATCGAGACCTGTTAGATATAGATCCGTGAATGAGAATCGTGGTGCGGCGAGTCTTTGTACGCCATCGGCGCTGCCACTCGCAATCAGTCTGCAGGGAACACCGTTACTCACCCCAGCATCCACTGAATCTTCGTATATGGTCGTCACGCGAACACCATCTGCCAATTTTCGTGAGCATAACGACACTTATCAGGATCACGATTGTTAAATAATGAAGAGTGAAACATTTTTGATGTGCTATTGTGGGATTTACGATTTTGTGTATTTTCAGTTGTAAAACGAGAAGCTTAATGTGCTAAAGTGTTGAAAATGCTATAAAATTTATACCACAACTTTAACACTCGATATATAAATGAATAATTTAATATCATCATATCTCATGAGTCATGTCATATTAACATATTACATTATGCAGATATAAATCAGAATTTTCATATTTCAAACGAACAATACGTGTTTTAATCCCTCAAAATAATTTATGCTCCGAATATGTGAATATGTATATAAAATTAAAACTACAGCAAAGTCAGTATTAATAAAATTGTGAGAGACATACTGAGTGAACCGGGAACACCTTTGAATTTGAAATCATGTGGCACAAACACTCAGTACACAAAAATATCATATTTACCTAATACCAAGTTCTTTCCGGCTTGTTAAATTCCCGACTGTTTAAAACTGTCGTTTATTTTGGGTCGACTTTTTATGTAAAAGTTCTATTTTTACACTTCACTATAGAAAACTTGTAATACCTAAAAATAATATCTAATAATTATTATATAATTGTCAATCTATAAATTAAATGGAATAAGAAATTAGTCATTGAACTTAACAATTAATGCATTTGTAAATGATAAGTCGAAATATTTAAATATAGTTCTAAATTTAGAAAAGACGACATTCCTATATAAGTAATCACAATAATGACATTAGAGTATCTTATATTTGTAAAAAATAGTATATTATGTTACTAGGAGTAGAACACGGTCATTGTTGTGTTGAGCCCAGACAGTTTCGGCCGAGCCGTTGCAAACTGGGCGCAACACAACAAGAGAGGGTTCTACTCCGAGTGACATATACTATTTTTTCTTCAAGCGTTCTAAAGAAAACATCAAACCGAGAGTGACCAATCGACCAGTAACGCGAATGACATGACGCCATGACACGAAGCGATCGATATGCTGTATTGGTACGCATGCGCATTGCGCACAATTATAGTGGAAAACGTTACTAATTTTATTGTTGTACTAGTACAATAATGACTTCTTCCTATGTGGCCAACTTGGTTACATAATAAGCATATTGTTGTACGTTTGAAGAAAAAAGTCATGTTTAATAATTACAGTATACATTTCACTGAGAAATTCATGAATTTTTAATTGAAAATGCAATATCCAAAATCTAATTCGTCTCTGCATTATTCAAAAATCCATGTGCAGTAATAAATTTATAATTACTTAATGCAAAATCTTGACAATCTACTATACAGGATTAAAAAAGTAAACAAATTACTTTTCATTTTATAAATTATTTAATTTCAAATGAGGGAGGATTTAGATAAAATGCTCAATGAAACTTGCACTTTTTTCCTATTTATGCGCCCTGTATAAAAGGTAAGCACATATTTATTGATATGTTACCGCTAAAGTACGAAAATCACTTATTCTGCAGATTACCTAGGTAATGTGCAGATTAACTAGGCTGATCCGTTAAAGTGCCGAAAATTGTTTCATTTCTCAAATTACCTATAGGTAATCTGCACATTACCTAGATAATCTTCACATTACCTATAAGGCACTCGTTAGAAAATAAATTTGCAATTAGATTCCAACAAAAATTGCATTTAGAAACCCGAAATCTACCTGGCACCTAGTAAGGGGGTTAACGAGAGGTTAGTGCAAACATACAAAACGTACTTGGTTTTAGCGTACTTGGTTTGTATATGTATAATACGGGATCGAATTTGTGTGTCATAAAATTTGGTACAATTTTTAGACTCACAAAATGGTTTGGGACAGAATGTGACACTAGCCGTTTTCATTTTCAGATCTTAATCCCAAAACTTTTGAACTGTAACGGTAGGTAAGCCGTTAATTACCTAGGTAAAATGCGAAAAACTCTAGATTTCGCACTTTAACGGATCAAATCAGTTAATCTTCAGATTAGCTAGTTAATATGCACATTAACTGCTTTTGAGCTTTAGCGGTAACATACATATTTTTATGAATCTTGAAATTAAATATCGAAATTTAAACTGTAATTGTTAATGTTTAATGAAATTATGTAATATAATAATTAATGTATTTGTATAAGGTAGAGAGGCAAATATTTATTTTTAATTGTGATGTTTAATAATATACTTCAATATATAAATAAAAATAAAATGTGGAATGCCCTCTGATATAAAACATAACGTAAAATACAAAATATAAGTGTTAACGTTACGTATAAATGAAATGAAACAGTATATCTGATGAAATGCCAAATATTTATGTAGCCAAAATAGAAACTTCCAACATTTTCCGTCTTTTGTTCGATATTTATTGTTGTTATATTATATTATTTTGCTGAATGTTTTTGAGGATATTATTTTGATGCATAGTTAGTTACAAATGCATTGTTAATTTTGACACCTGGATAACAGATAATAAATGGGGAAATGAAATTGAAATAAATGTCTGATAAAAAGAAATTACGCAATATTTTAAAATAAATTATGAAAATAAATGGACAATATGATAGCCCTCATTTCACTGATAATACCTTTTCGTCCTTTTTAAACCGAGAACCGAAACTATGGTATTTCCGCTCGTGAACTGCAAAGAACTAACTCAACAAGTGCTCAAAATAAAAAATTTTAATAGCGTTAATCGTAAACGGTTTTAATTAAGATTTTCATTAGTGAAAGCAGGGGTCGTAAAAATGCTGGTTCTTAAAAATACTTTTTGAATATGTTTATGAGTTTTGTTGCGCAATTTATGAGTACATCCTGTATCTTTTTGTTTTCTGTTTTCATCTCTTCGCATTTCTATGATTTGCATTTACATTTAAATAGAAATTATGCGAATATTTGCCCAACAAGAAACGCGGAGAATTTATTTCTTAATATTTCGTTTTTCAATTTTTGAGCGGCTTTCAAAATATTTATATTTTCAAAAATCGGAAAAACATATAAATCTGCACTTGTATTTGATATTTTAAACAATTTAATTTTATGATGAACTCGTTAAAAAAATTACCCAAAAAAAATTAATAAGTTGAATGAACTTCGTAGTTTCGTGAAATTTCCTCGTAAAAAAGTATTGAACAGGAAAACAAATAAAAAAACTGCAAAAAAAAATATTTTAAAACTTTTTTAAACTCTAAAAGCGAACTGATCTACAAAATGCAAAACACTTTCAGCGTGTTCTTGTTCACCACTTAATTTGCTGTGAGGAAAATTTAAAATTAACGAAACTTTTAAGAATGGTGTTAAAATACTTTACATTGTAAAACTTTCTCATTGATATTTCGATATTAAAATTAAGAAACTTTTATTACAGTTTTACAGAATTCTAACAAAACTTACTGAAAACTGAAATATCCATTAAAATTGATCAGTAAACTGAAGCACGAATATTTTATAGGCTCAGATTTATGGAATATGAATGAGATGGAAGAAACGCGTATTTCAACAAAGCTTCTCTTTAAATATACAAATGTATTAGTGTATAAAGATATGTCAGCCGAAATATATAAATCATCCTGGTAACTGGTTACACTATATATTCTTATATTCTCTGCTTTGCAAAATTTATTTCATGCGACGGAGAAACGCCGGCAGGGGCGGACTGTTAATATTAGTGCCCTGGGCTATCAGTGTTTGGAGGCCTAAGCATAGAATATTTACTAACAAAAGTGACACTTCTTGTCTTTAACTTTGAATTTCGACAGGCCTCGTTTGGTGGCCTTTGGCGTGTCAGACATGTTGTGTGGAGGTTCGAATTTGTGTGAAAAACGAAAGCTGCCGAAACACCAGAAGTGTCACTTCTGTTAGTATATATTCTGTGATCAAAGCCTGGATTCTATCGGTTGCTTGCTTTTTGCTTTCTAGGTCCTCCCCTTTCTAAAGCAGAGACGTCTCCTGGAGTTTTTTTTCTTCGAAAATAGGTACTTAGCTGTACAGGTGTGCAAAAACTAGGTAACTACTATTTTGTAGTAGTTACTAACTAGTAGTAGTTACTAACTACTATCAGCGTACGCAATTCTTATGGAAACGATCTTCGCCGAGAAGTCAGAATCGCTGTGCAACGCAAGGTCACACTTATCAGCTCATAACATTTAAGATATAATTTTCAGATTTTAGCG